>JAIPRN010000330.1:0-69626 GCA_025469175.1 Geopemphigus sp. TES_GeoC_2020 | reverse complement strand
GGGCCGGCGCGTTAAAAAGGGATAGCCCCTTTCCCCCCCCCCCCGAAACCAAATTCCGAACTACCGCGCCGCTGTTGTTGTTGCCGCTGTAGGCGTCCGAAGAATAACGATAATAATATAATCGTCGCATTACCGGGCGTTTCGTATAATATACATGTATGTAACGCGCGTACGGCGGACACGTCCGTACAGGAATTTCGTTGGGAGAGCGCGGCCGGTTGAGGCGGCGCATCTGCTGTCGATAAACCGTATTGATCGAGACTCCCGGGAACACGTCGTCGTCGTCGTCGGTGTCGATCCGTCTATTTGTGTGCGGGAGACGAAAAATCAAACGAACGTGCGGCGGCCAAGAGGTGGGGCAAGTATTATTATTATTTTCTACGCGCGCGGGCGCGGTACGCCAGCCAGACGACGTGCCGAAAAGGGAAGGAACATACGCGTAAATACGTAAACTATCGGTATTTCGAGCGTTTTATTCGTAGAACGTGTGTGTGTGTGTGTGTTTGTGTACGAGAAAGAGAAAGAAATAAGTCTCGGACGGGTGAGAGAAAGACGGTCGGCGGAATAAATATAAATAATATGGAAAGAGAACGATAAAAAGTGAGTATAGAAATACAATATCGTGTTATTGTCGTCGTCGGAGAAAAAGAGGAGACCGTCGCGTCCAGCTGCGACACACACAGAGAACGTAAGCCGGCGGCGTGCGTTGATTACGAATATAATAATAATATAAAATACGGCGGGCGTGGTGGTAAGGATTCGGATTGTGTGGCCTCCGACGTATTCGGGAGACGGCCGGGTGACAAATGACTAATGTCTCTCCGGCGGTATACATACGTGTGTATATATATATATATACCGTCCGTCTCGCGCTATATATACCGCGATCGTGGTAGGTACACACATTATACGGTGTCCGAGGATATTTCTATTACCGCGAGAGATTGTATGCGTGTGTGTGTGCGCGCGCGCGTGTGGGAACTCCCGCTGCTTATTATTTACCTTATGCGCGTAAGTACGTGTGTGTGTGTGTGTGTGTACGTCGAGAGCTCGAAGAGACCTGAAAAGACAATATCCATACGGTAACGGACGGAGAGTGTGTGTGTGTGTGGGAGGAGACGATGATAGATATACATACGCGGGACGGTCGGTGGCGGCGGCGGGAGGACAGTTTCAGAGTGACGGACACGGTGGCGGCGTCGAAGGACCTCCCCGCACAGGAGCCGGTCGGGCGGGGGGTCCTCTATGTGCGTGCGTGTGTGTGTGTGTGTGTGTGTGTACAAACAAGCCGCCTCTTTTTGCCGGCTTTTTCGGCCCTATTAATCATGTCCGTTAATCGGTTGACGTCCGAAATTATTTTTTTATACGAGTAAAAATATAATAATAAACCCACGGTACGCGCGCACCGTGTGAAAATCGTCGTCGGATCGTCGATTTTTTATTTTATTTTTACGATTCCATATAAAAAACATCGGATCCGTCCGTTATATAGTGGTAAACAGCGTATAGTCATCACAGCAGTCGTGGTATTACTACTAGTGGCAATATAGTGTAGGTATTAACGCGACACAACGTATTATAGTGTTTAACCGACGACGGCAAATTACGCGCCGACCACGTTTCGCCCAACAGCGTACCGACGATGGGCGCTAAATTAGAGTTCCGATTTTTTACGAACGCCTCACGTCCTAAAATACGGCGCGTTGGCGACCCGAATTGGGGCCGCCGCGAGTAGCCGGAACAACGGCGCTCCGTTACTATCCGTCCCGCCGTTATTGTTCCGTAAATGCCGACTGCCGGCACGATAGAAGCGGCAAGGAAATACATAAACGCCGTTTACGGTTCCGGATGTCGGGCGACGCATAACGCGCGGTATTTTTGTATTCGCGTACGAACCGGATAGTAGTAAAACGACGATTCGACGCTACGCACAAAACAACACGCGCGGAAAATGTACCCGGGAAAATTGTATACCGCTACCGGTGTAGTACCGGGTTAGTGACCAAAGCGTCGGCTCCGAAAGAGAATAATGGGATCGATAATCCCCCCGCCAACCGCCGCCGTTCTAAAAGGGACTGACACTGGGCCCCCCCCCCGCGCGTAATTCACGTTCGTCGCCAGTCGGCGGACGATTGAACACGTCGAACGAATTTCGCTATTGGCGGTGTCCGCGGCCGACATATCGCGACGGACGCCGGAGTCACCCGGACGGTTGGTCTGGAAAAACACGACGCGATTACGAACGTTCGCGAAATCACCGGACGAATATTTACGAGGACGATCGAATAATAATATCCGGCCGGTGGTTCGCGCGCGCCCCGACGTTCGCCAAGGCGACCACCGCCGCCGATATTAGTTTATCGACGCCGGGGCGGTCCTCGCGCTACCATTCTGCCGCCGAAACTGATCGGACGAGAAATTCCGTGTTGTTCGCGAACAACACGCGCGCCATAAAATGTCCGCTTTTCGCGTCGAGCGTTTTCGTATTTTACGCGGTGCGGGCGTTATCGAAAAACCGTCTCATCGCGCAAATGTCTCGGAACGGAATCGTTCGTCGAACTTGTAACGACGGCGGAAAACGAAAACGTCAAGGCCGTACGTGGATAATAGTGGTCGTCGTCACACGAAAGTCGACGCATGGACGAGGAACACGGCCGGAAAAACTCGTCGGACGCGAAAATGTACGCGAATTACCGCGATCGGCTCGTAGCCTCGACAAAAAACAATATCGTTATAATAGGAACGTTCCCCCGCCAGCGCCGAGCGCACGAGGAACGCCCGACGTTTTTACGATACGCATTAATATGTAAATGTTTCTCCGGCGTCTAATTATTCGCTTCGGACGAGAGACGTATAGAGCCGCGCGCGCGAGCGGTCGCTCTGGGACACGGCGGCGGCGGCCGGTATACTTTTCGTAATAAATCACGGCGAGTTATATATTACACGACGACGACGAAAAGTACTTCCACGGCACGCGTAGTCCGAGAGAAAAGGAAACGCGCACAATTCGAATAAGAAAAAACCTCCCGTACAATAATAAAAATACGGCCGCCGCCGCCGAGAATTCGGTAATAAATATCGCCCGGGCGGTTTTTCGGTGGCCTTTTGTGCGCCCGTGTATAATATAATGCTCGGGCGACGCACGACCGAGCGTTTGAATCGCGCCGCCGTCGCGCGCACACGCACACACACACACACACACACGCACACACACACGCAGACACACATGCACACACACACGCACACGTACACTACCGTCACCGTACAACAATATTACTACGTACGCGTAGTATCACACCTATCGGCCGTTTAACGTTTCGGTCGTAACGACGACGGTATTGTACAAACAATAACGCGCGGAGAGGGGCGAGAGTGCCGTTTGGGGGGGGGTGGAAGGGAGTGTCGGTGACCCCGGGGAAAGGGATATGTGATGGTGGTTGGAGGGAGGGGAAAAGATCGAGATTGTGTACCGATATAAGATCGTCGGGCGGCCACGAACGAGACGACGACACCGGGCGAGAGGAAATCCTGTCATATTTAAACAATGTGTCGCGCGCGCAAACACCAGATAACCGCGATACGCGGTACGTACGACGCGTATTATTATTATCACCTGCGCCACCGTCTCTACCGGTGTTTGGCACGTTCCCGACGACGAACCACGTGAACGAGACCACCGCCGACGCGTGAAAAGTCGAAAATAACGAGCGCGTACATTGCACGCTACGCACGAAACCGGATTAAAATGGTGACGGGAGCGACGGGGATGGGTTTTTTGTAAAAATCCCGCCGACTGTGTGTAGTTTTTCAAAAAAAAAATCGTAACGTCCGGGCCGTTAACGATCGTCGATTCCGTCCGAGCAACGAGACTTCACACCGGCCGATGAACGTACACCGGACAGGGTAAACACGCCCGAAGATGGTCGGCGGCGATAGTGGTCGCGTGCCGAACACGGAAAAAAGAACGGAAATTCCGCGTGTCCCGAGAGGGGGAGGGGGGAAGGGTTATATCGAAGTTTCAATTTCGAATCGATTTCGAACGAAATGATCGGCGCGTTCTCGTGCGTCGCGGAACGTACCGACGAATACACAACCCGGCCAGGTAACGTCGGCAAACGCGCTGTGAAATAACCGACGAGTCGATTCGGCGACCAGCGGCCATACGGCCGATAGATATAATCCGTTCGGTGTACCGGAAATCGATCGGAGCCAAACAAAAGGTTGTTGGACGGACGAGAGGCGATTGGCGCGCGCCGTTTAAGGTCGACTCCGTAAATACATACGCGTCGACGAAATCGGGCGATTAGCGGTAAACGGACATTTTGAGTTTTCGAAAGTTTCGAACGAGGGGGCGCGCGCGCCGACGGCGAAAATGCGTCCGTGTTCAGTGCGCGAACGATTTTCCCGAAATTGAATCTCGATAGCGGCGTTACGCTATTTGAAAACGAAACACGGCAAGAGGGGACTCGACCGAACGTTGTTCTCGAATTCCCCCGAACGGAGTACTCGGTGTGTACGGAAACGACGGGCGGCCCGTACACATAACGCGCGTAAATTGGACGCTCCGTTACTTCATATACTACCGGTATCCGTACACACGTGCGCGGACGAAACGGCCGGCAACGAAATGACGCGTGTAATTTTTCGCCCGGCAATCTTAAAAAACGAAATTCCCCGCGCTAATTTATCGCGCCCGAACGTTTCACAGGTAACGACGACGATGTAGCCATCGTACATTGTTATTGACGTCGTGAACGAGGAGACGGACGTCGTAACAATATTAACTATCTCGCGGCGGTAATACGATCGATTGAATAACGCGTGTTTCGTTCAATTTCGTGTCGGACATTTAACGTCCGTATAAAACCGCGGTAACGTCATAATAATACTTAACCTACGCGCGGGGCTCTTTAACGTTTTAATTAATCGGCACTTGACGACGTTTTACGACGCTATCGATTTCCTCCTACATACGTATATATATATATATATATATATCTAGAAAGAACGAGAGAGAAAACGCAAACGTATCGATCGTTGCAAAGACGGGACCGTGCGACACTTGGGAATAAAACGAACCATCCTCCGTATGTGTGGGTGTGTGTGTATATATGTATACGAAATATGTTTTTCGGGCGGAAAATCGTCTTCAATTTTTGCCCCGCGACGTCGACGTATACACATTATAACGGCGGCGGCGGTTTCCATTGTAACGTCTTATCGTCGTTTTATTTACGAATACGCCCGTGTACGTCACAAATATTAGACACACACACGCGCATATACGTATATATATATAATCTCGTATTCGGTCGTGCGTATAATATTTCAACGTTTATTGTAATCTTATAAAACGTCGAGTTTCTGGCACGCTGTCAACCGCGGCGGTGGAAAAACAGTAAAAGAGTTTCGAAACTACGTTTGGTCTTTTCGCCGCAGTTTGCGCGCGCGGAATATGAAACTCGAAATCGGAAAATAACTTTATATTGTACCCTCCTCCTCCTCATCCCCGGACGTCGTGTTCGCCATTCATAAGCGCGCTCGGGCAAAATACATTTGGCGAACGTGTCGGCGCGACGAATAGTTCGATAACTGGCGAACGCGACTCGAACGGTACGCGGATAAGCGCGCGTCCGAATAATTTCGAAACGCGTGGCGAGTCGTTCGAACGTCCAAAAACAAATTGCTCGGCGTCCGTATAGCGTCGCGGGGATGGTTAGGCAATTAAGCGCGTCGGATTAATCGTACGTGTCGATAACGGTAAATAAACGCGGCAAAGGACCGATCGGCGGAAACGCGGCGCTAAATATTTGTGACCACGTTCGCCCGTATACCGGGCGCGGTATTCCGCGCACTCGATATACGACCCGGTACACGCGCGGACGTACACTTTCGGGGCACGGGGAATTTCAGGATGGAACCGCGGGCGACGAGAAAAACGTCGTTTCGCCCGGAACGTAAACGCACAAACGGCCGGTCTACGCGGGGGGGAAATGCGCCTCGGGTTTCTCCGACGAAATAAACGTGCGTACGTAATTTGTTTAGAACGGTGTTCGTTCGTCCACGCCGGAGTAACATATCGGCCACCGTATTCAAAACGATAAGCGGAAAGGAACCGAGACGTTTTTTCGGTACACGAATACTGTACGGGCGAATTTCGATTTTTGTTTTTTTATTATAAACGCTACCGCGAACTCGTTTTGGAACGTTTTTCTTCTCCGGAATCGTACAATATATATATTTACAACAACAACACGTAACCTACAATCACGGACGTCGATTTGATTTCGCCGTCGTCAAAAACGACGTTGTTTTATATTCGAACGAGTTATAGACAAAACACGCGTATTGTGTAATCGGCAACGAGACCTATCGATTATCGGCTTACGTAATTTCGGTAAAACAACACGCCTTCTTCCCCGGGGGGGGGGGTTATAATAAACTCGAAAATGTAAAACGTTTTGCGCCGGGCGAAATAGATTGAATTGTACGGCGATCTGGCAACGACGCGGCTCCTCGGTTTTCCTACGTCGGGCCCGGTTTTCCATTTTTTCCCTTAATCTTTCGTCGAAACGTCGCCCGAAAAACCGAGTGAAATTGTCAACGCGCCCGCCGCCGACCAAATCGAATTTCGCTTTCCGATTAGAAAACGCCCTACGTTCGGTTACCGCGTAGCGTTCGGGGAACGTTACCGTTCCGCCGTCTTTTACGGTTGAAAACGGTAAAACTCGACGTTTACAGGCCCGTGGAAATCTGTAATACGAGATACGTCGGTCCATAAGGTATTTTAATTAACGCGACGATCGTTCGAAATTCGTAATTTAGGCGAATACGAGTTTTTCGGGTAAAACGGGCGATTTTTTTTTTCTTATACGAATTTCGGCGATTTTTTTTAATTCGGCGGACGCTCGGAGAACACGCGAAATTAGAGGTACGTGTCGATATACGCGCGCTCCGAAATTCGTAGGTAAAAAAAACCTACTCGGATACGACGATCACGCGGTTCACCGAGAAAGACAATCCCCGTCTACCGATAGACAAACTACGGTACACAATTTTCCCGAATTTAACCGTCCGATTAAGCGTCGACGTCGAATTTAAAATAAACAACACGCCGCTCCGAAATCTCCGTCCAAATACAGCTCACAAGAATTTGACCATTTGCGTGGTTCGTTACCGATTTTCGCTTCTTTAAACACGAAGACTACGCGCCCGTCGGTCGATGGTGCAGTGTGCGACCTACCGACGTTATTTTCGTCCGTACGGTGTGACGTGTATATGTATGTATATATATATACACACGTCACACGGATTACTCAAAACCCCAAGTTGGTACGAATTATTTCGTACAGCTCCCGGTAGTTTATGTAATTGTCACGGCGATCGGACGACATTTCCAACGAATTTCTTCCGTTTCGTCGGCGTTATCAAACCACCGTTCGCGGATATATTTATGGACCGTTCGAGCGCGCACGGCTCGAACCGTTAACGTCCGACAGTTTACCCGTAGAACCGTAACATTTACCCCGTTTATAAATAAACTACGCGATCGCTTACGAATATCTTCGGCCGTACGTGCTCGTCTCGCGCCGCGCGCGCGCCTATTCCCCCCCGGGGGGGGGGCCGTCCCGTATATTTTACGGATAACGCCGCGCGAAAACGTAGGTAAACGACACATCGGTCGGTGTACGGCCGACGCGGCGAATTAATTACCGACAAATGTCCGCCGAAACGTCTACGCGGCGAACACGGCGTTTACAGGGCTACTGGCGAACAACGTGCACCGTGTCGACACGACACAGTTTTCGGACGAATATCGTCGTCGCCCAGGGGATAGAAATGTTCGCGGCTCGACGAAAACTATTCCCCGGTGGGCAGGCGACACACAGTTCGGCCGACGGAAGTAATATTCGTCACGCGCGGCAACGTTAACAATGGCGACGAAACGGTAATCGCGGTGTATACGCGACCGTCGTGTCGATCGGTCGGTAATTTTCGGAAACGTTTCCGGATCGATACGAGACGCGAATAAACAAACGGGCACGACGACGGGTGGCGGTACCCGGCTGCCTCCCCACCCCCCACACCGATCGCGTGTTATTATTACGCGCGTCCAAGGGCACGTAAAACGATTTACGCGCCGTTTCGTTTCGGAAATGATCGTCGGCGAATTTCGACCACCGTATTATTGTTTTGGGGAATGGCGGCGGCAAACACGCGTTGCCCGATAAGCCCACCACGCCGCCGTCGCCGCGAAGTTCACACGCTCGGCCGGAAACTTTTCGAACCGGTGTGGTTATAATTTCGAGGAGTTTTCGGTCGGCAATCGGAGACGGCGAAAAAACGTCGTCGAAACGACCGGAACCGCGGGCGACGGTCGAGTCCGATAAAAACGAACGAGACGGACCGATGTAACGACAATCGAAAACGGCGCGAAAAATGTGAAGAGGGCGGCGCTACGACGACGGGTGACCGGGTTCGTGGTAACGACGTTCTTATACCTCGTTCGTGCGGTTCAATGCGTTCGCTCGGTCCCGCGCGATCTACGGTTACCCGCGACGTGCCGTCGTCGTAACACGACCGTCGTCGGTCCCGGTGCGTCGCGCACCACGGCGGGGACGGAAGAAAGGTGGAGGCGACGACGACGACGACGATAGAGCGGCGTACGCGATCATCGGCGTCGAGATGGTGTCCCTCGAAGTTCTTACGTTACACCCGACGAAGTGTCTCTGTCCCGCCGTCGCTGCCCCCGCCGAAAACTGTACACCGACACCGATACGGCTTCGGGTTTTTCGGCGCGCGTGACACACTACACTACCGCGTACCGTATATTACTACAATATCGCCGCCGTCCGTCCGTCCATCTGCTGTTGCCGTTCCGCCGTAGCTATCGTGTCACGATTATAAATACATATTTACCGGTTTTCGTATTTCTCGAATTTATTTCCGGAAATTTTTTCTCCCGGACGGATATCGAACACGCGCGCGCGTCGTAGAGATGATAATTCGAATAATTATCGGAAAACGCGCGGCGTAAAAAAACGCCGGGCGCGCCGCCCCACGCGTCGTTATTTTCGAAAATAACGACGAGATCGGAAAAACCGAAATCCTGTACCCGGGGAGTATTCGTTTAGCGATTCTTCCGATTTTCGTAATAAAATACTACCGATCGGATGGACGGGGGGGGAAAGGTATCGCCTTTGGAATACGTCCATACACCGCCTGGCGAACCTGCGAGCGATAATAATTTTGGGGGGGAGTGACATGATCACGGGGAACACCCTCCCCCCCAAAAAAACGCGCTTTTTGAACGCGACTAATAAACGATCGCCGTTCCAAATCCGCCGACGAATATTAACGTTTTTTCGGTGATGATTTTAAATACGCCACTACGACGATACGCAGAGGCGTGTACCGCCTATTGTACCCAGGAATCGGACGCGTGATTGTTTAACCGTCCCAGACGACACGCGCCGTTCACGTACCGTTTCTCGAGTGACTCCCTACCGTCGGACGCGTCGAAGTTTTAATTGAACGTACGAAAAGATTCGAAAATTTCTCGAAAACGTTTTACGCGTCGTAAATTTACAATCAATATAGTCCGTCGAACGTTGGTAGTTCCACACGGCCGTCCTACGTAGACGTGAATTCCGTACGTTCGGAATACGTCGCGAGTATCGGTAGAGCGCGTTTTCAATCCCGCGATATACGTACCGTATATAGGGACACGAGAGTATCTCGTTCGGAAATGATTACGGGTAAGTCTAATAATAAACCCGCGGGTGAAATGACGAGAACGTTCTCCGTGTGACGGACGGGAGGAGTCCCCCTCGGACGAAACGGTAAACCCGAGAATTTTGGGAATTCGGTTGGAAAACTACGGGGACGCGGCCCGTTGTTCGTTCTCCGGCGCTTTTACGAACACGGCGTACACCGACGCGGTCGGACGAATTCGGAGAGAAAATTGCGGGACCCTGACCCCCCCCGCCACCGCCGTTCGCCACAATTCGATGTACGCGATTTCGATATCACGGTTACACCGAGACGACGGACTACACGGCGACGTCGTGCCGTCGAAGCGAAACGGTTCGCTATATACACGCGAGCGCGACGGCGGCGACGAGCACTGCTCGCATGAGGTATCCCAACTATTTTGCGCTCTGAATACACGCGCGCGCACACGCACACGTTGTTCGACGCAATAACGGACGGTTGGACACACGCACATATATATATATATATATATATATATTCGCCGCTACCGTATAGCTAAAACGGCAACGGCGACGACGATGATATACCGGCTACGTGTCTATATATAAGGTCGGTGACCAGGTTATGTCTCGCGGATTCTCCCGTACCGATATATATATATATTTATATACACGCGACGTTTTTTCGTCTAGACGTACGTAGTGTATCTACGCGGAAACGCAAATCACGTTATCGATCGATTGTTGACGTACCCGTTGTTGTTGTTTCGGATTCGGAAACATTCGTTTCCACAGTGCCCCGACGCCTATAGTTTCGGACGTTTTCCATTTTCTACGTCCGATCCGACCAACGCTTCCGGAACAGAACGCGTTCTGGCCAGGCACGGCCGGAATATCGAGACGTCCGGTGACGGCCGACCGAAAACCATTGTCGCCGCGACGGTAGACACGTACGGACGCCGCCCGAATAATACGTTTTTTTTTTTTTAAAGTAACAATATCGTTGTTTGTGAACGATATACCGTAAAATAATCGACTAGAACGCGTCTTCGTTCGTCTATTTTAGCTCACCACGAGCTTGAGTAGAAAATAACAATAGTAGCCAATGGACAATCTCGATGGAAAGTTTACATTCGTGTAAGTTGTACGGGCAGCGTGTCGAAAATGATCGCGCCATAAACGATTTATAATAACGCCGAGATACAATTTGTACGAAATCTCGGCGGAATTCTCGATTTGAAATCGCGTTGTTGTTATTCGCTAAATCAGAAATCGGAAAGTGAAAAAAACGATTTTTGAACGTAACTCGGTCGTTTATTACGATTAATTACGATACGCCTAGATTCGAGTGTTGTATAGTCGAGTATTTTTTTTTTTTTTTGATCCGTCGTCTTTACCGTAAATTAAATTCGTATCGAACATAAGTAACGATTTTCACGAATAATTGTCGAACTGTTTACGTCTAAAATACAAAAATTATTAATACCACAAACGTTTCGAAGTTGAACAATAAGTACGGTTTTTTTCAATAACCAAAAATTACGATCTAAAGTATAAAAATTGAATACCTCGTACATTTCGCCGAATAACGAAAACGTTATAAATAACGCGGTAACTTATCGTTGGATCCCAAACCACAACGTTAAGAAAAAATATTATACTTCGTTTTTTACATTTACAACGTCCTATTATGGACGTCGTAAATTATAACTATTCGGGGCTTGATTTTCGAAATCTCGAATTAATTATTGAAAATCGTCGACACTAATACAGGAAATTAACGAAATTTCCCAACGCTCTTTTTTCGACGTACGCGCCCGCCGTGTTGTAGAAACCCGAATCTCGCGCTAAAAACGTTATCCGGTAATTTCGTGACGTACATCCACCTCTAGGCTTCGCGAATTATTTCTTACGTAAACGTCGTCCCTGTATGTACCGGTTAACGGTTTTTTTTTTATCGTTAACTACGTGTAGAGAGCTCTACACGATCCAGTCTCCGTCAGTACGGACGATTTAGCGATTCGACGTAGCCGACCTAGTGCCATAAACGAAACGATTGTCGGACCGAATCGACGGTACTCGGGGTCTACGAATAACCGATGTAAACGCGATCGTTACCGAACACGCGTAACGGGCTAGTCGTCCCGGTTAGGTTGGCGCGAACGAATTTCTAAATTGGTCGTGTTCGTTCGTCACCGTTCCGATTTTAAAATGTAGGCCGTCGTCTTAGCGCCCGGGGCGCCCGTCTCGCCGAACAATCCGTCGGGGGCTAGCTCTTCGTTTTCAAATGTCGGTTCCGTCGTTCACGGCGGAGCTCCGAAGTGGAACGAACAAACGCGTCGTCGTATTACGTACATTGTACCGCGATACGTACGTGGTAAAGCACTCGGTCACGCGTGATGTTAGGTTGGCATACATGGGGCGGCTATATACGGCGGCCGTCAGCCAAACGTGCCGCTTCCTGTACAGTGCTCCGTCGTCGTCGTTGCCGCCTCCGACGACGACGACGACGACGACGATACGGTAAATATACCGGAAACGGGTGCGCGCACACACACACACACACACACACACACACACGTATGACGTCGTCTCGTCTTTTTATTTAACGTTTACTATTAGGTATTATTAGGTATCGTACACGCGCGGCTATACGGCGATTTCGACGGACGCGTTACTACTATTCGATAACCCGAAAAAGACCGTACGCGTGCACGGGACGGGCGCGGTAGAAATTCGCGTACGGACGAAACGGAGTGTTAGTGGAATGATTTCCGGGACAGGGATCGCGTCGGAAGAGGACGAACGATGGCGGAGAAGAGCGCGTGGATCGAATAACAAACCCGGTAACGCAAATATCGGACGAAAACGGGCTATAAATCGGATAGGTTAGCAATGCACGCGGGCCGACCGTTTCGTAGTTACGAAACGCGACAACGAAATACGAACGATAACTGTCGTGCCGCCGCTGCCGTTACTATTGTACACACACACGGGCGCGCGTGTAATGGATACGTAATTTTTATTATATTCGTGTGTGTGTGTGTGTGTGTAGGAAAATCGCGTCGCGACCACGTGCGCGATATGAGTCACGTGTATTATATTCCGATTGCAAGGGTCTTCTGTATCGCCGTGCGCCGCACAGAAAAGCCGTCGGACGATTCGATACGAAATGATTCGCCCGCGCCGCGTACCGGCGGCAATGCGTGTTTATTATTGTCGAACCCGTTTCTGTTCCGTAATACGATCGACGGGGACATTTACGGAGGGCGCGCGGACACGTTCGATCCGGGAATCGGACGAAGAAGACGTTTTAAACCGTCGGGCCGCGCTAACCGCGGTTACGGAAAACAACGAAATTAACGCGTCCGAACACGGCCGCCGGGGCCGTTACACGAGGAGCTACCGAAACGCCGAGAAGAAGACGGATCCGCGGCGAAAACAACGGCGGCCGTGACGTACGGCTATATACACGACACGCTTCTTGTCCCCTGCCCACGGCCCGACACTACCGTCACATATGGCGCGGCGGTCGTCACTTTGGAAACAATCTCGTTTCGAAAACGTTTCCTCCGCGGTGTGGCGGGCGTTACTTGTATAAGCGAGCGGAAGTACGCCTCCTTAAGGATATATATACATAAACGTACACACGTGTATAAACGTAAATTCGTATACACGGTGTCGCAGACGCGAGAAGAATCACGCGGCGAAAACGTCGGCGTTTTCCCGATCGACTTCGCCACACGAATTATCGCCAGAATTTGATATATATACACACACACACACACACGCACGAGTATACGCGTATAAAATGGCGTACTAGACCTGAACATCGGGGGGGGGGGATTAATTTTCAAATAAATAAATCGGATGACCCTAACGAAACAAAACGTATTATAAACTTAAATTATTCGTTTTTAACGAATACGTTATTATTATAACGTGTATTGGAAATTTAAAAAGTATTTTGGTTTATCGTTATTATTGACCGAAAATAAACGTCTCGTACGAAATTAATTCTTCCTAAAAAATTTTTTTTGGGGGGGGGTTATCCCTTAGTTAGTACATTACTGCGCGTAAGATATTTACTATACGGAAAGATGGAAGGAAGAATAACATTTCGGACGGCGCCGCCGAACTTAGTCGACGGTCTAACGTGCGCGTTACGAATTATATAAAACGAAAAAAAAAAAAGACGGTCGGTCGTAACGAGAAGACGCCGGGGGGAGGGATTCGTTTTTCGGGCGCGCGCGCCTGTATTCGACGACGTACGGCGTGATCGAAAACAACTGACCAGAACACGCGTTGATCGATTAATCGAAAAAACGACTAGGCGCGTTCGGTTCGAGAGGTTTTTTTTTTTGTACTTTCACTTGGCGGCCGATCCGAATCGCGGCGGGCGTCACGGGTTTCGGACAGGTCCGTCCGCCAAAACTGAATCGGGCCAAACCGAGTTTTATTCGTTCGGAATGCACACACACGGATGCGCGCGGTACGTACACAAATATCGACTAATAATAAACGCCGGAACAACGGCAACACTTCGGCGAACGAGCGCCGCGACGGTTTACGTCGATCGTAACATCGTAAACTATAACACAATCCCAAACGCGCCTCGCCTCGTGCCCGTTCGGAAACGACGTGAAAAGTACGCGCCGTTCCGTACGGCACACTCGGCAAAGAGCGAACGAAACACGGGACATCGGTGAAACGTTGTCGCGATAATAATAATACGCGCGCGGAGGCCTCCAAAGTGGGCGCGCTCCGCGGTAGCCCACGAACGACGTCCCCGGTAGAATTTCGAAACTAAAAAAAAAAACCGTTCGGAATTCGATTTTACCGAAAATCCGCCGGCACACTTTTTGCGTGTTCGTCGGTACGACGGGCCAAAGTCACGTACGGGCGTGGTAAGTAAGTAAACGGTGTAAAAATAAAAGGGCGAAAACAAACACCGGCGGGCTGCTGTGTGCGTGTAATCGAAACTGACACGTCGAACACACGGTATCGGAGAACGATCGGAACCACTCGATTACAAAACAAAAAAACAATAGGCGAATGTTCGGCCTACGTACGAAACGTATTCCGGTCGGTGTGTTTTTCCCGCCCGACGGTGAAACGCTTTCGGCCGTTCTACAACACGAATATACGCGATACGACCTCGAAATCCTTCGAGACGTGCATACCGCGCACGTAGCGCGTACACACGGTTTCCACGATAATTAAATAACAATATTATTACAAGCGCGCGCGCGCGTTTCGGATAAGGCCACGCGAGAGAAAAAAAACCGTATACGTGTGTATATATATTAGATACGACGACGGCGGACAATAAAAAAAAAAAAAAGTACTACGTTCGTAATATAAAATATATATATATATTATGTCGACGGTGGCGGTCACCACCACTCGAGCGCCGGGGCGTTCGCACGGGTTTTTATTATTATTCGTTTTTGTGTTTGATTGAACGGTCGCCTTGCGCGTTCTTTACCTTTTGTGACCGACTCACAATAACGAAATAAAACCCAACCGACTGTAATATATTACATACTCGCGGAGACGGTAGACGGTATATATATATATATATATATATATATATATATTAGGTAGGTAAAGAGACACGACGACTCTATCTACTACTCGCGATCTCTTAACGACGTGGACGACGGGCGACGGACCGCGGCGCGTTTGTTTTCGGTCGGTGCGCAAAACGCCGCCGCCGCCGCTCGCTCGTTACCGCCGATTTCAAACACGCGGTAGCCTCCTCCTGGTCCCCGTTTCTCCGTTTAACGCGACTGTTCGCCATTTTTACCTTTTTTTTTTTTCGCGGTCCTTATTCACGGACCGAATACGGTACATAATAATAGCCCCCGTGCAGCAACGCGCAAACCGCGGATTAGAGACGAAAACCGACACGGTGTCCGCCGTATATATATATATATATATATATAATAAATACTCGCCGCGGACGTCGTAATCGATTTGTCAGCGACGGTTAGGCGTACTTGTATGTATGATAAATACCGCGCATTGTGTCGTCCGCGAGGAAGAAAAAATACCGATTATTGCCGCGCGCGCTTACGTTACCGATAAATAAATACGCGCGCGCTCAAGAGCGCCGCCGGACAGGACGGGACGAGGGGGCGTACAAATTTGGTTTCGGCCACGTTAAGACGAACGGTTAGGTTAGTTCGTAGTTCTTTAACCCGATTGAATTACGCCGTCGGTTCTACGGTCAACCATTTACCGGAATCCATTTCGAATTGGCGTTACCGTTTCGGCTATTACGAGCATTACCCGCGTTTACGGGCGAACCGTCCGTGAAAAACGCTACGGGGATGAGGACCGTGGCGACGGCGGCGCGTGGTGTACCTACGTGGCCGTCGGTCTCGCTCTCGTTCCGCGGTATAGCGCGCGTGGGACGGCCTGTTTTTGTCAGTCGCTTACGACGCGATGGGAATACCGCGGAAAGAACGCCAAATGCGAGAAAAACCCCGGGGAATGAACACCGCCCCGTACACACGAAACTCGCGTACGACATATTTCGGACGGAATCCGAAAAGGTAACAAAACAACGACGGCTTTCTTCGTAGTCGTCGAAATGTTTCCAAAACGGGTTTCAAATAGGCCCGTACGCGCGTACTTTTCATTCCATTAAACTATCCAATTTTCTTTCGTTCGCTTCTATATATTATAACGGTTTACCACTGCCGTCATCAACACACACGCGCGCGCGCACGCGTAAATATATATTATTGATAATAATAATAATAATAATAGTAATAATCGTCGGAAATCTAATCGATATATACACTGGCTGGCGAGAAGAATTTTTACAGCGTGTGTGTGTGTGTGTTTGGGGGTCAAACGGGTTATACGATTATTCCGTGTGAGGTCTCGGCGGTGGCTGTATATACAATCGAAGTCCCGAAAAAAGCGTGTTCCCCGTCCGGTCGGTCGATCGGTGGGAACGCACCGCGGTGGCGTTTGACAGGTTATAACCATATAGCTTTGGCGGGTTAATGATGACGTTACGTAGCGCCACAAGGACGACGCGGTGCGCGAGAAGACGACAGCATTCGGCGGCATCATGTGGGTCTTTACCTATATTATAAACCTATATATATATATATATACCTAGGTGCACGGCGGTTACCGATTACTGTATACTCGGTTTATAATATTGTAATAATAACGATAATAATAAGACGCGTGACAGAAGAACGCGCGAGAGAGGCGAGAGGAGATCGTCTGTTATTTTTTTATTAATTCCTCCGACCCGGAGAGTGACAGCGGTGGCGAGTTCCTACGCGTACGTACTTAATATTATTATAGGACCTAACGACGATTTAATAACGTTATTCGTTTAATACCGCCCGCCGCCGCCACCGTCATCCCCCTCGACCGTGAGAAAGAGCACCACCTCCCCGCCGACCGGCACACGCACAATCGTAGCGCGGCCAATTTTACTCCGACCTGTCTCCAACACCCCCCTCCCCCCGGTAACTACCTATAACCCGCGCGCGCGCGCGGCCAATATTGCGACGGGTGTGCGCGCTGCCCCCTACGGGTGTCCGCGAAATATGTCGAAACGTGTTTTTGCAACGGGCCGACGGATTTTTCGGACGAGTTTTTCTGGAAATCCTTTCGGTCTCGGCCGGGGCGGTCGGCGGCGGCGGCGGCGGCGGCAGCTGTGTTGACAATGCACGGAGCGCGGCGCACTTGAAATACGCCGAAATCCGCTTTTAATCCGATTTGGCGACGTGTGGTACGCGCGCGTGTGTGTGGCCGGCCGCCGCGTAAGCCTATTGGTCCGTTCGTACGGAAACGGCGACGGTCATCGCGGTTAAATAGCGTGTGTGTGTGTGTGTGCGGGCGCGCGTGTAGTTTAAGTACCCGTCGATTCACAACCTATTTACGCGAAACGTGTCGTCGGTAACGGAATTAAAAATTAACAGAGTGTACGGGGAAGGGAGGCGTTTAATTGGATTTACTCGCGTGTACACATGAATCGACGATGTACAAAAGTACGACGCGTAGGTATATATATATACGTATATGTGTACGTATACGTTCGACGTTTCTTATATAACGAGCTTAAACTCGTGACTTAAAAACGTTCGCCCTCGTGATATTCGTGGGGTGGTCGCCCTTTACCGGACGATACTTTATCGGCGATAAATTAGTAACCGCGACGTATTCCTATTACGATCCCAGCCCGTATTTGTCCCCGTAGCAATACGTCGTCCTAGTTTTGTCGTTGACGATTTTTTAATATCGAATACGAAATGGACGAAATAACGCGCGATTCGGACTAAAAACGAAAAAAAAAAAACGGAACACGCGTGAACGAGCGCCGATTATAAGACGGGCACGTGGCCGCGTGGTCTTCAGGGCCTAAAGCAGCGGCGAAAGCTCGGTCGGGCACCGCGGGGATTCCCCCGGGTACCATCGTTCGATATTCACAGGATACTAAAAAGCCGACGCGCTGCTCTCCGCGCGATCGATCGATCAATCAGATGTGATCTCGCCTCTCGCTTTTATCGGAATTACCACTTACGACGACGCGACGTTTCGACAATATCGGCCACCGCCGATATTGGGCTATCGTTTTTTCGACGTTCTACGACCACACGGCACGTCCAATCCACTCTACAACGACACTCCGGCGACTATCGCCGTATCGAAAACGGTTATTTATCGCGATTACGTCGCGGTACGAAAACGCCGCTTTCGACAAAACGAACTGTACATTTATATTATTATTCGGGCCGAAACCCGTTTAAATATTTCATATCGCCAGGGTTATTTTACGTTAAGAGCCGTGTCAAAATACACAATTATATTGTCGCTTATAAACTATTTTATCGTAAAATTGATTTTGACAAACGCGCGATTAAATGATAGGCGAACTTCGGCTTTTTAACGAAAAAATCTCCACACGCTTACAATGATACTCGTTAAATATATATATATATATATATAGATTCGTAGTGATTAATTTGTAAAAAATCCCGGCGAAATCGTTAAACTGATCGCATTTATTTCGCGTGAACGCCTCGGCTGTCTGATAATTGCCGACTGGTGTTTTCGCCCGTTTCTTTGACGGCGAACTATCCGAAAACGAAATTTTGCGAAAACGCGACGTACGGCGCACGCTACCTCTATACATCGTCGTATTATAATTCGCTCGGCCCACGAACAAAATGGTATTTTATTACCGAGAAACCTACACGTATACATACGTACGTGCGTGCGAGAACGTTTTTTTTTTATAATAATAAAAAATAAACCGCCGTAAAAATGTAATAACGTTCGAAATTTTTCGAAATACGTACGTCGTGTAAATATATACGTATATAGTTATATAAACTATTCGGACGAGAGGCTGTGCAAAAACAGGTAGACGATCGACTTCCTGAATTCCTTCACTTTCGCGTGCACGGTACATCGGTATTTTTCTGGCTTTTGTTAACGTTTTAGACGGTTTAAAAAACAGCCGTAGGAAAAATAAGACGTTCGCGAATACAATGAAGAGAAGCGAAAAAATTGCATACAAAGACGTATATTTAACGTTTATTGTTACGGTCCGTTATTATAATATATATATAATACGCCGCTTTAAGTGTCCTCTTTACGTTTTTTTTTTTTTTCAATTGACACATATAAATGTGCGGATTTCGTTTAAAACCAAATACGCGTATTTTATACATACTGCGGTTTTCGCGTTACAGCGTGTTTTTTTTCTACGAAATAATTATCGAATACCCGGCCAATAAAAGCGGCGAAATTCCTATTATACCTATAACTCGGCCGAACACGTCTAGAGCCACAAAAGACACGCGCGTACACGCCGTACCTAAGGTACGTCAATATACCATTAACATTACTCGTCGGCCTTTTGTCGTAAACGCTTTTTTCATTCTCCCCCCCCCCCCCCGAATACAGGAGTTTCCGTTACGAAATTATCGGCCGTTATGTACGTCGGCGACGAGACGCGTCGTTCCCGCCCGGCGATCGAATAATATTTCGATATTATTTACTATAACGGACGACCATTTCGAAAACGATCACGCGCTTCGGTAAAACGTATAAGGAATAAAAAACGGCGCGAGCCTTCGTCGATCGTTCGGATTTGCGGAACGTTTTTCGTCGTATTTGTTCGCGTATCTAAAACGTCGCCATTCTTATCCGAATCGATATCGAATCGCGCTATACGTAATAACAACGTCGTTTCGTATTCACGTTCAGACGCGCGTTCAACGTTTTCGATATAGGCAGTTACGCATCTCTCTCTACGTTTTTCTCCGCTTTTCGATATACATATTACATAATTCGTGTTACATTTTTAATTCTATTCTCGGACTTTCGCCCGCGTATGTGTGTGTGTGTGTGTGTGTGTGTGTATACGGACGAGCCGAAATAATCGCGTGTCGAAAAACGTCCGGTTAAACACGCGCCATTGACGTATACCTCACGCGCACGCATACAGGCGTACTTACATACGTACAAACAAACACACACACGCGCGCACATACATATATCCGTTCTCGTGTCCTATGACGCGATGGCGCCTAAGTCGGAAGGTTTTTATGTACGTACAATATATTATACACGAGCGACGAGAGGAGTCGAGTAGGAGTAGTCGGCACGTAGGACGAACGCGATCGGATATGCCGCGTTGGCGAAACTGGTCTTTGCCGCTATATATATACACACACACACAACTCGAGACGTTATTCGACGTTATTTTATATGTCGTAATATACGATCGGTGTCGTGTCCTCAGTCAAAAACCATAGGCAATTGAACGAAAAAAGAGAAGGGGGCGTATATATAAATATAAAAAAAACCGCTCCGATTTTGTTTTGACTTCTTCGTGCGAACACGCGATACGCGTATTGTAAATAAACGCGCCATTGTCGCGAAAATTATTAAACATAACTCCCGGCGCGCGTTAGTAAAATACGACGCGAATAGTTTCGAAAAGCGCGCGTTTGAAACGCCGAAAAGTGTATTCCGGATATTTCGAAAACGTACGTCGACCGTTTAAATACGTAAAACGGTCGGCGGTAGAATTAATCGATATTTATCCGACTCGTGATCGCCGGTGGCGTTATAAAAGCGTAATTATTCTACTCGCGCTTACGTTCAGAAACAAACTTCACACACCGTCAAGTTTGGCGAAGAGCCCGAAGAACGAAATCCGTGCCGAAACGACGGTATTTTTTTTATATATGTATCGGTTACCATCGGTTTAGATGATCGATATTATATTAAATTTTAGATATCTAAAACTTTGGAAAATTAAATTATCCGATAGTTGTATTCGATACCGAAAAGTTATATTTGAATACTTTACAACGGCGCGTATATTTATAAAAAGAAAAAATCGAATAAGATATATCCTTAATATATACTATAGACGGTCACAATTAAAACGTGATATATTTTGTATATATTATATATCGATAATATTATATATGTCGATCATAACATTGAAACGCCGTCATAACCGCTGTATATATTTATAATACGTACAACCTAACGTCGTGATATATAAGTGAAATGTATTTTAAAATCCGAGCTTTCCACGACGTGTGAACACGTCTGTTTCTCGTGTGTGTGTGTGTGTGTGTGTGTGTGTACAACATTGTAACGTGCTCCGTGATTTCCGAACATCGGAAAGAAATGATCGACCTCAACCACGGTTAGCCGCTTCACGACGACACGCGTGTTACGCTAGCTACACGGTCGGATTCGTCGTAAACGATAAAACTAAAGGTACAGCGAGAAGCCACGGGTGGCTGCGAATGTCGCGGCGGCGGCGGCTCAAGTGGGTTACTTCACTGACGATATATAAACGGCCATTTTAGAGATTCGGAAACGAGTGACATTGTACGTGTAACGTTTCTAAATTATAGCGTAGAGTAACGGGCGGTTTTTACGAAAACCGTTTCTTTTTTGGTTTTTGTACGCGTACGACGAATTAACGAAAGTAAAAGTCGTTTCGCCGGAGTCCGTTTCGGAATTGTTCCGAAGCTCGGACACGCGTCGACGAGTTTTTCTAATTTTTCGTCGGAATTTTCGGGAAGTTTCCCCTCTCGCGGTCGAGACCAATCACGAAGCGATTGAAAGAAATCGACACACGTGTAACGCTCTCCCGGCAGCAGCGCCCCTCGTACGCCCCACACATAAAACGTTTACGGATAAAACAAAATAGAAAACGGGTTACGACGTACCACCCCTCGCGCGTCATGTGTCACACACACACACACGTAGAAGCGAATCAATCACGTCGCGCGTTGGATCGATTTGTTCGGACGGCTGCGGCGACGGAGGTCTCCCGGATCGTCGCGGCGTGTATGATTGTCAGGAGGGTGACGAGAGTGCGCGCGCGTGGAGGGCCCGAAAGATAGTGCCGCGACGGTGACGGCGACCCGCGGCCAGGGATTTCACGGCGGAGCGATAAAAATAAAAATCGTTCGAACGATAACCAACGGGCGCGTATTATATATTTACGATACGATATATTCGGATCCCGCAGCACCGGGATTTTGTGTACAACCCGGGCCGGCCACGTAGATCGGTATCTCGTCCAGACCGCTAATGACGCCATACGCGCGCGCGCGCGTTTAGATAATCTTATTATTGTTATAACGTTACGTGCGTGTGTATGTTATAAGCATAGCGCAGCACTCACACACGCACACGCGCGTACACGAAGAATCTTTATTAGCGCCGCCGTCGAGAGGACCACCTATACACTACGACGGTTATATACGTATATATAAAAAGATGACCGTGTGTCACCTCCGAGTTGGGCAATTAATAATCCGATTTCGATTAACACGCCTATAATGTATATATATACGCGGCGGCGAGGAGGTCTCTCGTCGTCGTCGTCGTCGAGCTGTTGTTACGTCCATTAAAACCCGAAAACGTGTACGCGTTACGATAATAATACGCGCGGGACGACCGCGTCGTAAGCGTATCGGTTATAAAACGAAAAACCGTCGCGTCTCCTTCGCACCGCCGCCTGGCGAAATCTCTCTTCCCCCCCCCCGTCACAAACCGAAAAACAGGCGCGTACACAATTCGCACTCCGCAACGAGAAACTTTTTTTGTGTTTTTCAAAAAGCCGGGCGGTTTCGCTTATACGTCAGGCCGCGTAGGCGCCACACGATTCTCACTCTCCCTATCGGGTTTTTTTTTTTTTGGGGGGGGGAGGCTACATACACGCATAACGCTCCGCGGAATGTCGATAAAAATTGTTTTTACGCCCCGAAAACGACCGTTCTCGCCCCGCCCCCCCCCAACTCTTTTAGAGTGTTGACGCGACAGTAAAAATGTCGGCGCGCGCCGTAAAACGCGTGCGGTACTTAGGTGAAAGAATATCGGTACGAGCGAACGTCGCGGACACACGGAAACGAGGGAACGGACGTTATATTATCACCGAAAGCTGTAAAAACCCGCGACGACGTTAAAACGTTACGATCAAACGACGCGTTTTGGACGGGCCGGTACGGTTCTTCGCGCGGTACGACAATTTCGATTTTCCGTTCGATAAACCAAATGGTCGGTGCGGCGTCGTACCGGACGTCGCGTCGCGCACGTTAGTGGCGATATTAAACGACGAGGAAAACCGCGAATTTTGACGAAACGCCGAGCGCGCGCACGCGCACCGTTTTGGCTCGGAGCCGTTAATTTAATACGCGACGCGTTTCGCGTAGACGCGTGTACGTACGGTAGGGTGCGGAGGCGGGCGAGGCGGTTTTCAGGGTCTCGACGGCAGCCTCGCCGTGTATACTTTTATATTAAACTTCAGCCTTCATTCCGCCGCCGCCGACCGGAAATATGCCCAGACGCCGGCACTCTGGCAGCGTGTCAACATACCGCGACGTCTAGTGCGTGTGCCTAGCCCTCTACACGGCCGCGAACAACGCCGCCGCGTCTAGCCCACGCGGCCCGCCAACTTTAGCCCACATCGTCGACGGACGACGAACGACGGACGGTCGTCGCGCGCCATTTCCGATTTCTTCGCGCCAACTCCCTCTTCCCCCCCCCCACACACACACACACATACCACCCCGACGTAGTGTCGCCGTCGCCGCGAGCATCCGCCCCTCCCTACCGCAATCGGTCGCCGCGTAACCCGTACCGCGGTTGTTGGTTACCGGGACGATGTATTTTATTATTATTGGTATCGCGTTTAGATTAGTACCATCCGTACCGACGCCCAAACGATCACGTCGTAAATATTGGCGCGCCCGGGCAATTGTCTTAGGTTAGGACGGTTCGCTAAAACGCCCGAACGCGTTCCGTTTTAACTCTCGCGTTTGTCCGCGAATTGGTGAACCCCTCTCCCCCGGCAAACAACCGACCGAACGAAACCAATTTGGCTTTTTAACGCCTCGCGCCTGAACGTCATTACGTTCTTCACGTTGGAATCGCGATCGGAAAGCAACTTAGACCGTCCGCAACGGTCGTTTCCAACTCGCCCCGCATTATAAATCGCGCGGACTAAAACACGAGAGTAACGTGAGTAATCGAAAATGACCGTGCACGTCGGGTAACGTTTCGGATTAAAATGATCTTTTGTTTATGTTCGTTATCGGCGGACGCGATACGTGAACTCCCTCAACGTATTATATAAACCGCAAGATCGCGAGAGACGTATTTTTCGAAACGACGATTAAACATCTCGCCGTTTGTATTTATTACATTTCCGCGATTTAACACGAAAATCGGTTTTTATTGGTTTCGACCGGCGAAATATTGTCACGACGCGCGCGTTCTTTTCGAATACCGGACACTAGACCGCGTACGATAATTCGATAAATCGCCGAACGACGCGACGATATATCCGTTTAGTAACTGCCGTACCGCGGCATAAATTAATGATGGTCGTTACAAATCACGCGCGTTTAGTACCGAAAAAATACGATTTACCGGTGATACGAACGACGCGTGTACGTACGTTGCCGAAGACGGAGAAACAGCATTGATATCACGGAAGCGTCGTCATCGCGGACCGATTACAATCGGAACAACGGGACGACAGCGGTCCGTGGTATCAAATGGCCACGACGGTCTCAGTTGCTCGAAGAATAACGTTGACGCGATGCAAAACCGGATCTACTGGTTTTCGTGTACGCGGATGATAAAGATGATCGATCGAATTTGTTCGCGGATCGACACGAAATTAACGAATTCGCGTTTTATACGCGAACGTAAACAACGTTTCGGCGTGGTTTCGATTGTTTTTTTATTTCGTCGTGGCCCACCGCCGAGTGTAACGTCGCGAAATTAACGATATCGACGAGTAAAACGCTTTTACCCCGAAAATTTCGTTTAGCGGCGAATAAGTATAAATGTGTATAAGTAGATATACGCCATCCCGTTGGTGTATTCTTATAACGAACGAAAACGACATGGAGAGGAGGTACTCACGTGTGGTTGACGAAAGGCATACAGAGACTAGCAGGAGGAAATTGAACATGGTGAACGTGGCGGCGCGGTGCAGGCTTTGTGACGACCTGCCGCCGCCGCCTTGCCGCCTCACTGCTTCTTCGGATTCCGCCGCGCGTCTCCGCCCTAGGAGCAAAATTAAAACACACAATCGCGTTAATTCATCGCCCGAAATATACGCGCGCGCGTCTTATAATACGATTCTCGTGTGTATATATATATATATATATACACACACGCGCGCGTACTTATTTTAACGAAATTACGTTACTTCGGTGTCAAAGACGTGGTGTTAGGTGGAGGATAAAATTAATAACGGTCGTTGAAATTATCCGAAATACGTCCGGATGTCGTCGTGGTCGGCTATCGGGTAGTTTTGTACAAACTTACTAGCGATGTTCTCGCGAGTTTGTCGAGATTGGGTGGAACATGGATGGTAGTAAATGTCCGGACGCGGACCGACAAAAAAACTACGGCGACGCCGGTTTCGGTTCGATTAAACCAACGTTCGTCCGTGGGCTTGGACCAATGATCGGAATACGGAGTAAGTTCGGTAAAACCGCCGACCGGGAAACGTTTATTATATAAAGATGTACGTAACAACGTCGACTGGTGGTCGCTCGAGTTCCGGTAAAAT
The DNA here is from genome assembly GCA_025469175.1 of Geopemphigus sp. TES_GeoC_2020. Taxonomy (NCBI): domain Eukaryota; kingdom Metazoa; phylum Arthropoda; class Insecta; order Hemiptera; family Aphididae; genus Geopemphigus; species Geopemphigus sp. TES_GeoC_2020. The sequence continues at coordinate 43,808 of JAIPRN010000330.1, read as the reverse complement.
GTCGACCCGAACGTGTCTTAGTTTCGTGGCTAGCCCGCCTACATTTCGGGTGTCTTCTCGATTGCCGAAGTAGGTTATTCATTACCGAAAAATGAAATAAAACTTCCGAATTGCCCGAAACGAAAACCCACTTCGTCGTTCGGCGTGTGTACTACACGCGTAAAAATTGAAAATCACAAATTACGATTTATAAACGTACCGGGTCGACATTTCGATTCGTTCCGAAACGTTTTCGACCGAAATCGGCGTTTCCGATTGCAAATAGATATAAATAATCGGGTAATTTTTTTATAATCTAATCCGAAAATACGGACGGCCGAATTTTACGTTTTTTAAGTACGTTTTTTTACGTTAACGGCTAACGTTTAGCGGCGCGTATTCGTTTCGTAGTTACGAAACACGGCGGCAGATACAGGTGAGGAGGATGGGGAGGGGAGGGAGGAAGGGAGAGAGAATGAGGCGACGGTGGGTAACGATACGATACAAACGGGCTCGCGGAAATGTCGCGTTGTCGTGCCAACAACAAACGGCGCGCGCTACACTTGTCCTATTCTCGGGTGCGGCGTCTCCGTACGTACGACGCGCGCGGATTTAACGGAAAAGCGGCGGCGCGCGTTGTGTATTGTACAGGGATGGGGGGGAGATAGAAGAGAAGGGGAGGGGAGGCCGGTCGTACCGAGTGTACGTCGGCCGCCGGCGACGTTTTTAAAAGGTACGTCGAATTAACGGAGTGAAGATAATTGGAGGTGCCCGCGCCGCCAGCCACCGCGCGGCGCGCACGTTGCTTTGGATTACACCACACTTCCTTTTTGTGCTCATTGTCAGTGAAAGTACATAATATAGTATAACGTTAAACGTCGGGTTTTTATCGGACACGTCACGCTCGAAAATGATTATCACAGTTCGTAAGCAATATTAAATTATAATTTATACGCCGCCGACAACATTATCGATACGCATTTTTCCCCGTCACTCCGTCAACCCCACCATCACCCCTTATGCACACGCACGCACCGAATCGTCCGTGATTTTCGTTCCGTGTTCCGTCCCGACAAACGGATTAATACACACGCCGGTTGTATACACGCGCACACGATATTCGCGAGTCTTTCTGGGTCGACGACGGCAAATAAAATCACGCGTCGTCGTCGTCGTCGTCGTCGTCATTTATGGCCCGCGGCCGGACACGGTCAAGAAACAGCGCGTACATTATAATCATCGGGTCGTCACAACGTGTCTACGGCTACAGTCACGGTCGCCGGTGCCGATCGCGGCGTGTGTGAGACGTGTGTTACGCGTACACACCCGGTGGGTCTTGGCGCTACGAAAACCCGGCGGAAACAAAAGCGATTCCCGGTCAAAAGGGCGCCCCGTCCACCGCCGGCTACTAACCTAACCTACCACCGACCGTTTATTAGATATTTAGCTCCGGACAGATTGCCCGTCGACCACCGGACTTTAGTTACTTCGGCGTTTACAGACACGGATACGGGCGGTGAACAACGGACGCACAGGTTTGTCAAGAACGAAAGAGGTGGAACGATACGTATTCGAACGCGTTTTCCCAAAGCATATTTATCGTCGTTAGTTTTCATTAATGGCGTTTGTTCGAACGACGCGTAAAAAATATTCGAATTATTCGCGGTTTTTTTCCCTACGGACATTATGGAAAACATGAGGTTTTTTTTTTTTTTATAATTCAAATTGTCGACCCTCGTGTAAGACTGGTAGAGGAGGGTTTTTCTTTCGTAAATACGCGCGCAGTAAAAGTCGAAATACGTTGTAAAACCAAAATCGCGCTTTAAACATACGCGTATAGGCTGTAATAATGTAACCCTAACGAGGGCGTTTATCGTCTATATCAGCGTAGTTAGTTTTTCGACTATAATTCCTAATTTACGTAAATTATAGTCGAACGACTATTTTCTCGGATTGTTTTTATTTTCTATATTCGGCGAACGTATTTCGCGGCCGGAGTGAAAACACGGAAATTTATGGACCCGTCGTGTTCGAACGCGCTCGACACTTCGTGGCTGATACGCGATCGAAACGATAAAACATATTTATCGACTAAACATTCGCGGACGACTAAAGAGAATTTTGGTAATTTTAAAAGCGAGAAAAACTCGTTACCGTTCGTAAATCATACGCGTCAAGTTTTTACTAACGACCTAATATTATTATCGAATTTTTTCGCCATTTAGACGTTGATAGTGATCGACGTTCCGTTTTATACTAAAACGTAATACGACGTTGGCGAGTAGTTTAAATAATAATAATTAAACGGTCGCGTACGAATTTGTCGACCGACCGAGGCCGCGACGACTGTGGTCCATTTTTAGTGGGCCCATCGTCGCACGCACATTGCTCATAATCGGCGCTTGAAAATTCCGTTTTCCGTACGGGGCGGCCCCGAAATTCGCCTATACCTTTGCAGGGCCCTACGGGCCGCGTATAAATTTACCGTGTAGCGTCGGCGGCGACCGTCGTACGATCGTCGATTTTGCAAGACCGGCGGTGAAAGGGAAACGACGAATATTATAAACGTCGCGCCCGAGGATTAGGTGTTGCCGCCCCGTGTCGACAACGACGAGGGGAAGGTATACGGAACGAGAGCCGTACCGGCGTATATACGCGAGGAAATACACATACGGGGAAAGGGTGGGGAAGGAATGGTGGTGAAAAAAAGACCCAAGTCGACTTCCTTTGTTTTTTTTTTTTTTGGTCGTCGTTTTTATTTCCTACCCCACAGCGGCTGGTTGGCCGGTTTTTTTGTACGGATTCGTTATACGGAAAAATAACGTGGTTATAATACTACGCTATACTTATACGCATTATGCGCGGAAGATATATACAACACTGCGAACGCGCGGCGCGCGCACACGCACGCACGCACACACAATATCGAAGATGAAAAATGGTGACGGACGACAGCTGTCTTGCGTGGGAAATTAAATATATAGGTGGTACCTAAGGAAAGGAAGGTTAATTGACCCTGGCCAAAGGTGCAACGAACCCCCACTACCACCACCGCCTGCGCGACGCCGTCTCATCAACCGGGCGAACGTACGACGAACGACAACGACGACGACGACGACGACGAACGTTACGAATTATTTTTTGGCGGATTTATCGTGGGGACGCCCGTATAAACCCGCGACGGCGAACCGAGCCGGTCCATACTTAGGTTGTCGTCGTGACGCGACACGGTCCGGTTGATAATTTCTATGACAAATATATACGAGAATTCGACGACGACGAATTCGTATAATCTTTCGCCCGCGCGACGTTTTGTCGCAGTTGTGTTTTTTTTATTTTTATTGTTTAATAATGGTAATACAGATATATAATAAACATAGTTTTTGTATTTATTTATTTTCGATCCTCCATCCGTGACGCTGCCGCCCCGATGGACCCGCTATCTCGTCATCGGTAGCGTTTCCCTCCCCGCCACCGTGCACTCTACGCGGGTTACACTACAGAAACGGCGAAACAAACGAATGAACGAAAGACGGCAAAGAGAACGCGCACAGAAGTCGTATGTACGTATATAGATATATATATATTTATTTATATTCACACAATCTGGCGACAATGATGAAACAAAAAGGACCGTTTTTTTTATCGGCGACAAAATATACGAGGTCAACAGTCTTTTTCGAACGTTTCGAGAAAATCTCGTCGTTACGTTTTAATTTGGAAAACGCCGCGTAGTGCCGTACGCGTTCGCTTAACGTAATACATATATATATATATATATATACACACACACACACGTGTGCGTGTAATATACACGTATAATACGGCGTACGAGCGCAGAGTATGGAAACGTATGTCATAAATGAGAACTAATAACTCTCTCGGTGGCACCATTGATTGGCTGCGTTGGAGGTCCGTTGACCTTGAACCCGTTCCGCCGAAGAGCGTCTTCCTTTAACAGAATTTCCTATTTAATCGCCGCGTCCATTGTAAAACTGTTTAACGTTGCCATTTTCCCCTCTCTTCGTAACAAACTTTACCAATCAACAGGTCATTAAAATACGTATAACAAAAACAATTAAATATTTTTCTCGTCGTACACACACATACACACACACACACGATATTTACTAGTACTACCATGTCTTACACGAACGTCCGATTCGATGAAATTAATCGTATGCGCGCGCGCGCGCGCGCTTGTATAGACGTTTTGTAATAAACGTTTTACGAAAACAATCACAATTAGTTGTGGGTGGGGGAGGGTGGTAGAGAGGAACAAGTTTAAACGGAACGAATCCTCCATTATAATATAATATTAATACGTCGCGTTCGGAATCGTCGGAGTGGCCACCATCGTCGTGTTTAATAATATCGGAAATCGCGGGAATACGTGCTCGGCTGCGACTACATCATATAAAGCTCTCATTGTCGAAACATTTCGTGTGCGCCGGATGCTTCGCATAAAAAAAAACCCCGAGTACGGTGACAATGACAATCTCCGCTCGTGATGAATCATACGCGAAAAAAATAAAAAAATTAACGTTTACCCGCGTTTTTGTCGTTACTACCGCCGGTCGCGACGCGAACGGATTAAGTAATACGTACGACGTATTGCGTAATATTAAATACGCCGATATCGGGATGAAATTCTTACACGCAAATTCGTTCGCGAATGACGACGATAATCGGCGGTTTACCCGCGACTCTCGATTTTCTTTGTAAACCGCGCGTACTCGTCGTATAAATAATATAATACGTGCCCGGCCAATATTGTTTATTATTGTTTCCGCCATATCGGACCATTTCATCCGATAAAAACATTATTTCCATTCATACGCGGCATCACAATAGGTACACGTATTATATTATTGTCCGTGTTCTTATATACGAATACATAACGTTTATGAAATATTTTGAAGAGATCAAACCAAGCGTTTATACGCACGTATATGTATATATAGGAGGTTTAGTAAAACTAATTACGTTGTTCGAATTATTCGATTGAAAACTTTCTAAAATCGAACAAAAAAAACTATAAATTCCGCGAATTTCGAACGCCTAATAATATTGTTCGGATTTTACGCTATAATATCTACGGTAGACACGTGAAACGCGCGAAATAAATACGCGACCTTTCTATTGAAATCATTAGTAACGATATATACGCTCATGTATAACTATGTATATATATATATATATAGTGTATGTGAAAATATAGTAAAATACGACTTTTGTACGTAACTGAACGGATGTAATCTGTACACATATGTTTTGAATGTACCGACTACTATTACTACACGTATATAACGTTCCATAATTAAGTCGAGATGAATTCAATATAGATCCGATCCCGAGGAGCTCGTGAGTATACATTTTATAATATATATATATATATATATATATATATACACACACTTTCTCCGAGAATATAATAAAACGTCTAGCAATGCGGAAACCGGCAGCCGGCATGAATTGCGCGAGTGCGTATTTGTTTCGACGAAAAATTGCGTTTACACCGTCGGAATATGTTTATACGCGTAGAATATCCGTATAAACGACTATTGTTTTAAGCCCTTCGACGGTAAAAAAAACAACAACAACAACCCTCCTTCAACGAACGTACGAAAATTTCCGGTCAAATTAGCCCCCCGGGACCCCGGCGTTCGCATTGAAGTCGTTATTCGATTTCGACGGTTCGTTTATTATTTTCTGTTGACATTGTTGTTTCGCCCCTTCACGTACACAGCATCGCGCGCACCCCATTACTTTATTATACGCGTAAAGCGTATACGGTAGATACGCGTTAACCGACCGCGGACGGTTGTGGTGTACCGAGCGTGTAGATACCATCTATAACACAATTATAGCGCGGCTCTGGCTCAAAAATATCGCGCTCCGAGGAAAATAAGTTCAAATAGGTTACGCGTTGTCGAACGCTCATAAGACGAGGAGAACGTTACGAAAACAATTTCACAATTACCGTTACTTTAGCTTTTAAACGCGAAATTCGCCCGGTTTTTTCTCCGGTAAAAATTAATAATTTCGATTTTCCAACTGTGTCGGTAATTTTCGACGAAACACCGAACGAATGAAATAACCGCAAACGGTGAAACGAATAAACTCTGAAAATAATCGTTTTTCGAATGGCTACGATAATAATACTCCGATACGGTGTTCTGCTCACACACATACACACATATGGTGCGTACTACTCTACTATAACTACTGTACGTCGCGTACGTCGAACGAAATATAATTATCGGCCCGATCCGGGGCACGGAGGAAATTTTGGTGAAAATAAGCGCTGATTTCACTTGCGTACAAAAACGCGATTTTTACATAACCCGTACGCTTGGACACAAATGTAAAGGAAATAAGAAACGAAAAAAAGGAAAACCCGTAAAAATAACGCATTCCGAACGGCCACGACTTAAATTCACACAAACATTAGGTCACGCACTTATTATTAGGTATACCGGTCGTATACCTCAACACTAAATCTCCCACTCTCGTCCCAATTAATTTTAACTCGCGGCGGCGGTATGCGCTTATCAAATTAAAGTACCACGTACACACACACACACACACACATATATATATATACACGTATACACGTACGTTTATATTAATAATAATATTATATAGCGTAGCGGTGCGATGTATGACGACGTGCGCGATGATTTTACCTGAATGCCTGGCGAGGAATAAATAATATCCAGAAAACACCGTAGACCAACAGGAGCCTTGTGGCGTTATGTCGCAACAATCCGTTTCGTTTCCGCGCACTACCGTCACCGTCATAATCGTCGTCGTCCTCTTCGTTTTCGCCGTCGTCGTCCTCTTCGTTTTCGCCGTCGTCGTCGTCGTCGTCATTGTCGTCGTCGTCGTCGTCGTCGTCGTCGTCGTCGTCGTCGTCGTTGTCGTCGTCGTTGTCGTCGTCGTCGTCGTCGTCATTCGAAATCTCGTGTCGTGACACAGCACGACCGGACGACGCGATTTTCCCCGGCGTAAATTTCTCGACGTACTTTTCGCTACGCGTTCTCTTCAACAGGAACCGAGCCCCGTACAGGTGGCGATCGCGACAACGTGTGCTACTGCTGCGGCTGCTGACATCATTTCAGGCGTAATTATTACCTCGTTACGAACCGAACGAACGCGCGCGCCTCGCGACGCCGCCACATATCTATTATATAGACCACCGGGCACGCGCCGGCCAGGAACTTTGTGCTGTCCACGGTCGCCGGACCGAAACTTATTCGAAAATCACGCGCCGCGCAATTGGCTCTGTCGTATAGACCGCTCGGTACCACTTATCCGCGGCGGTATCTTTTGCAAATCGAAGTGGTCGACCGAATGAAATGGCCGCGATTCGCTTTACCTTCGTCCCGGAACGAATAACGTACAGCGGGGGCGCATAGGATTCTGTTCACAGCGTTTCACTATTCGTCGACGAACAATCCGTTAAACGCGCGGCGAACCACCGGCGGCATATCCACCGACCACTACGGCCCACGTGAGCAGCAGCACTGCGGCGATTCCCGGTCGTCGTCGCCGCCGGGTCTTCCTTTCCGGCCGGAAAACCGACGATCGTCCCGTGTCCCGTCGTCGTCCGCAAACCGACGGACGCGCGACGTTTTAGAAAATAAACTCTGATTACGAAACTTTTCGACGGCCACGGATCACACCCCGTCAGATGATAGTGGTGGTGGATTTTTTCGATTGGTCGGTCTTCGCGCGACCCGACCGCTTGCCGCGACCCGCAACGATGCCGGCGAAACCGCCGAAATACGATCGAAATTTATCGCGCTCGAACAAGCGCGTTACCGGCGGCGCACGTGTGTAATTGTTATATATATATATATATATATATATTTTTTTTTTATTTATTTATTTATGCGTACGCGTGTACGGACGATAACAATTATTATTATTACGATATTGAAACGCGCACGACACCCGAACGAGATAAGATAAATAAAGCTCGCGGATACGATGGGTGAAAGAGAGAAACAGACAGAAAGAGCGGCGCGAGACCAAAAATATAAAGACGACGGACGACGACGAACAGCGCCGACCAAGCACCGAACCTTCGACTGACGTGCGTGCGCGCGTGTGTATTAGACGTAGCCAGAGACGGTCGTATGCGCGCACAGGAGGGACAGTGCCGCCGACGGGCCAACCGGCTCACCGACCGCCAACGACCGTACCCGAACCGGATACCGAGCCACGTCGCGGGCCATGCCTACTTTTTTCGAACGAAACTGACGTTTTTCGACTGCGTAAAACACCCCTTCCCCAATTGGTGACCGGGGGGGGGGTAGAGAGCGTGTGGCGTTAACAATTATCACGTCGTAGGCGATACGTTAAGTATGTGAAAAACGTCGAAATTTCGACGATTTTTTCGGGTGCTTAAAAAACGAAAATTCGGTCGAAATGTCCGAAGCTCAAACACGCGGCGACGTTTTCTTTTCTATATATCCGTACGAAAAATAAAATCGACACGTCCAGACGGACGCGAAATAAAAGTCATATTTCATTGACAGGCTTTCGAATCGAAAAATGACGATCGATAATTTCGTAACGCGTACGAGTGCTACGGCGAAAACATCGAACGTGATTAACGAAAATTACGGGAATAAGTTGACCGAGAAAAAAAACCTAAAACCTAAAAATAATCGCGCGAAAGTGCCTTATAGGAGTTACGAATCATGTTACCTTGACCGCACAAACGGACGGACGATACACGGACAATATAGAATAACCGAATAAACGTCGTTTCGCCGGTACGATATCGTATCGTTCACGTTTGAAACGTGCGCCAAATACGTCATTTTCGATACGACGTTTTCAATATTTTTAACCGAACAGGATGAAAGAAATTAACTCGTTCGTCCTAACCGTCCACCTATCCACGATATAACACGAACGTATTATAATACGCGACGTTGGACCATGACGGACACGTTTGTAAAATAACAATATGATAACATCGTTTCGTGTACGGCGATAAAATATGCTGTACACCGTTGGGTATAGTAGGCGCGCACCCGGTATAAACGGCGATTAGTCGCGTAAGCGAGAGATGTAACGAAATGTACTGGAAAATATAATTCACGTTCGTTGTCGTTGTATGCACGCGCGCGCGTGTGTACGTCAATATACGCGCGATATTGAAATAGCTTTGTAACGCGTTTTGACAATCGATTATTGCGAGTACACGCCAGGGCGAAACAACACGAGACGATACCGCTGCTAAACGGGTAACAATTATCCACAGAATTCGATTAGAATCGACCGCGCCGCCGGGACGATTAACTTGTTTCAAACCCGGTAACGACGAGGTAATCCGCGTCGAACGTTATATAAGTAGTTACCGCATATAGTCAGTAGAATGGGTAACCGTTTAGGATTCTCATCCCGACACTACGCCTTTCTATACCGCGTACGCACGGCTGTTATTATTACGTACGATATATATATATATACGCGCGCGCGTGATAGTCGACACATCGAGTGGAGAGTTGTCCAGACTTCTTTTTCTTTCGGGAGCGTTTAAAAATTAAGAAAAATACGACGTTTTATCAGTCGCTACCGTAACGAACGGAATTAATAACGTAACGGTACAAATTAAACTTACGGGCGTATTTACAAGTATTAGGAAATTTACGAAACATTAATTGCTTAGCGAGATACTTTCACTGTAAAAGAGAAATCCTTTTCGGCTTAATAACGAGCGTAATTTTATATTTTGTATACGCCAGTCTAAAGTCGTCCGCAATAATAATCGATTTAATATTCTACGCGTTCGAGGCCCGATACGCGTAATTATATCATCCTAGGCGCGCACCTAAATAACCAAGTCTAAGGGGAAAGCAAACGGTTTGTCCGTCAAAATACACGTAGAAACACGGGTGCACGTAATAACGCGTCGTAATAATAACGAAAAATGTATTTACCTCCTGTATCGGTTATCCGCGCGCTTAAAATTAACGTACGATTGTTCGATACGGCGCGCATAAACGTACACAAATATTTGCGTACGAAAACCGCGAGCCAAATACGCGCGTCACATGTGGAATGAAACTAGTACGTAACTGTCGTTAATCTGAAACCAAACTGATTTCTTTTTATCCCTAAGAGTTATCCCCTTAACGTGCTGCGCATTTTGACGTCCCACCACACTGGGTTGATCCGATAAAAAAAAACCCCAGGAAAAAAGAAAACCTCCGGACAAATATGCGACCCAAGACTTCGCAGACTATATAGTTTGTGGGTAAAAAAAAAAACTTCCTTCACAGCTTGACCACCACATTCATCCCTAATGACATGCGATGTATGTGTGTGTATATATATACTAGCGACGGAACTATTTGCAATATATATATATATATATATACGTACTACATAATATATAATAGTTATCCGTCTATTATAATCATACGAGTAAAAAAACGAGAAAAAAATGAAAAGACGAATTAAACGTTCGGAAAAAGTATAATAATACGATTGAAAATAAATTATACTACCGAGCCGGATTATTCGGTATCTGTTGGACATTGTGTTTAGGAAACAAGTTACAACAAGTCGACGGCTACAACAATGCGCCGTGTACACAATGACGACGGTACGCACAATATATTATTCGGCGTACAAATTATATCTAATAGAAAAAAGGTAGAAAAAGGTGAAATACCTTATTTTGCGATAAAGTGTCAACATTTATTGTCGAGCCGCAAAAATTATCCTCGGCGATTTACGGGGGACGACGCCTATAATACAACGAACGAACGAACGACGGTGAACGAAACACCGAAACGCGTTACGAACCAAAACAACGTACACGGGGGGCACGTGTACGAAGAATTTCGCGGGCCGCCTCTCTCTCGATATGTACGACCAACCGCCGTAATATAATAACGGTCGCTTACGCGCGCGTACCGATATACGGTCAAATTAGAATAGCCTACCGATTATTGCGCCGCACGTAAAACAGTGGAAACGTTTCCACCGGGATTTTTTTTTTCGTGCTCAAGCCCCATGTCGACGATATATATATATATATACACACACACACCGTTTCGTGTCCACGATCTAATGATCCGGACACAGCATCTGCCTTTTTCCCCGTCGTCTGTCAGGACACGCATCGTCTGAAATCGGACCATTATACGAATACCCGTCCGCCGCGCTCACCAATATTATTAAACGCCGCCACTGCCAGTGTTCAGTCTAGTGAGCAGAGTTCTCTCCGCCGACTATTATCGCGCCCGCGGTCGAGTATAATATTATGGTAGCAATTTTAAAAATAATAATAAGGCACCGTGTGTGATTATTGAAACATAACGAAATGTCATGTATGAACGAACTCGTGGTTAAGGCACGGCAAATTAATATTATACGCCGGCCCGCCGTGGAAGCACGACGTTTTACGTAAGTACGCGCGCGTGTGTATATAATGAAAGATTTTATCAAAGCCGATCGTTTTATTATACCTACGTACATACTTAACACAAATGTTTACGCTACATTATAATATTACGTATACATATACATGTATATTTCCCCGCTGTAAGTAACGCCGCCGTATTTAATTGCTTTCTCGCGAACAATTACACGTGCACACGCATACGTACATAACTAATTACGAGTGTATAATTAACAAACGCGGTTTGATATTAAAATAACGTTATTTCGAGAAATACCGAACCACGTTTGCCCATAAGTCGCGTTGCGGGACTTATACGTACTTGATACTTCGTCGAACGTAAAATACAAAAAAAAAAAATAAGAAATATTTAACGCTACGATGCGATATAAAACGTATCGAACTACTTTGTGAAACGATCGGGCGCGCGCGCGAGCGATTTACGTACGTGCGCCGTTTTTACGCGCGGAACGATTATAGAGATACGTACAACGCCGTCAAAAATACGACGCGTTCAATGTGTAAGATTTCTTTTCGGTACGCCTAAATGTCAAACGTATACCATTCCGCCACAGTGTGTATATATATATATATATATATATATCCTATAACGACGGCGCCGTATAACGACGAACGCAATAAAATGATGCGCGTGCGTGCGTGTCGTTTAACTGTACGAGCTCTCCCACGTCAACAACGTAAAGAATCCACGTGTCCGAATTGCGACACTTAATAACGCGTACTTGAATTATATGTGTCATATAGACGCGGTAAAGTGATAATTTCCGGAGAGAGAGAGAGGTTTACGCGCCACTTGTGTACGTTAGTAATTTTTATACCGAGTAGGTACTCGATAAGCATCGGTTGTATTGCATAAGTAGATGTCAACGTATAACCTTAATTCTAATAGCAATAATTCAACGCTACACTAATTCGACGGCGAGTGTGTACGTATTACACACTATATTTTGTGCGCGCGCATTAAGATGTGTGTAAGATTCGAACGAGTTTTTAGTGGCATTACAGCCGACAGCAGTAAAATTAAAAGAACACCTAAGGTGGCGCGAGGCTCTATGTACAAACGGCCATTTTACTATTATTGTTTTATGGTTGCCTTCGTCTAAAGCGCCTTGGAAATTGCGGCAGCAAAAAAAATGCCGGAGTAAATCGATCGTATAGCGAAACGATACACGCGATAATATTGACACATCCCTAGCAGCGGGAAACCGAACCTCGTTCGACTTAATTAAAACGATATATTTTACGAACTTACAAAATCCAATGGTTTACTACTTATTTTGGAATTTTCTACGATTAAAATTTTTTAGAAAACGCCTTAAATTCTTTTTTCCGTTATTCGGACCGAGTCTAATCGCTTTTTGTCCCAGAAAACAACCTTTTTTGCGTCGAAATCCTTACACAGAACAAGAACCTAATCATTTAAATGTCACGGAAAAAACATATTTAAAAAAATATTTTTAAAACATTTTCCGAAAAAAAAAATTAATTCTAAATACGTTTCCACACTCAAATCCCGGTTTTTTCTACTTCGTTCCCGAAATAACTTTTTCCGGAGTCCAAACCTGGCCAAATTACTTTCTTCCCCGCCAAAACATGTACTATTCACGTTTCGTCAAAATTCTTTAAACCGTTTCTAATGTGAAATATGCTCGCTTTACATTATATACATTGTATTTGGTACGATAAAATAACGAACGCGATTAGATTTCAAAAAAAATTTAATCACCGGCCGAAACTTCGAAGACGTTTTTATTCGTACGCGTCGTCAGTCGATATAGAAGCGTTTCGCGAGAACGCTTGGTATATTATTACACAATTTCAAATCGACGCGTCTTAGAAACTCTAAATATTGTTTATGGGCCGTTCTGTACGATATTTTATGAGAAAATTATCCGAGAGGACTAGCAACTGCTATACTAACCTTGCCCAACGGAAAACGGTTCATGATTCTAAATGCTGGCGCCATCCGAACGACCGTATATAGACGCGCGCCAATATATATATATATATATATAACGAGAAAAAACTTTCAACGGACAAGACGACGCTGCTAAACGCGGGCGTGAGGGGGACTGGACAAAAAATAAAAACGAGCAGAAATGGTCTCCGAAAGTGCGTACGCGATTTTATTGCTTTAGCCGGCTTTTAACAATACACTGGTGGCACGGCTTTCGTACATTTGTAAGCGAACGATTTCAGACCGGCGCTCCGGACGGAACCGAACTCGCCGGGAAGGCGGTGTGGGTGGAGAGTGCGAACCGTACTTATCCCGTGATATATTACGTTAGATTGCAAAGTGCGGACGTAACCGCTATAATATAAATATCGTATATATGAAATAATCGTCGGATATCTCTGAATCGAGTTATACTCCGCACGTATACTACTACGAAAATGCGGCGCGATTATTACGTTTTTTTTCTACAACAATTGCGCGTTTATACGCGAATAATGGCGGACGAAATATTATACAAATATCGACAGTGTACCGATTGTATAAGGGGGGGGGAGGGGTCTCACCCGTGCTGTGTACCGAGGTGACCGTCAGTTTGAAACGTTTATTACCGTGGTAAGTCGGGCACGGAAGATAATAACGAACATTTAAGGTCTTATACGCGGACGACGCGAGACCTTTATTATTCGAAGGAAACGACGGAATAAAGAAATTCGAACAAACTTGTACGGAACGGGCGAGACGCCATTAAAGTTGTATTCATACTGTGTAGGGCGCACTGAATAGGCAATATTAGTGATTCGATGCACGACGCTCTTTGACACACGATACTATAATGGATTTTCGCCAGATATTAAGTAGAACATATCGCGTAAATATATTTCGTACGCGCGCGCGTCTCGTCAATTATGAAAATGAATAAATGGAAGGAACGCGGCGTTAGATTGCGAAAACACATTAATCTGCGAAAAAACCGTGCCATTCGAAACCTATTATTATATCGGAATACGCTCGTTTTTACGTTTATTACGTCGCGGATAATTCGAGTAACGGACAATACACGAAATAAACGGACAGTACGAATAGATAAACAAAATATAATCGATAAAACAGCATATAATATACTTGCGCCGGATTTGTTGACAAAAAAAATAAATAAATACCGTACCCCGTTTTTCCGAACTATACGTCGTTACAGCCAAATAATAAAAATGCGATCGACAATTTGCGTACGCGAATTTCGGTCTACTCCATGCGAGTATATTAACCGCGACAAACGTTAAACACGCGGAATAATAACGAAGGGAATTACGAAGTACATACATTTTGACGCGTACATTTATTGGTAGATCGTACGATGAAATAACGTCACGCTATAAAACTTATAAAACAATTTTGATTTTTCTCGGGCCTAGGAAATTATGTTATTTATTAGTTTCACGTTATAAAACGCGTATAATTCGAACGCTACGAACGCAAATAATATTCGATTCGATAAATATTAAACCGGGAAAAAAGATCTATTTTCCGGGGCATTAACATTGCCGTGCGCGCGCGCGCGCACACACACACACACACACACATATTTATATGTATATATAAACGAATAAAATATGATTCAATTTTTATGGCGTCCCGTTTTGTTGCCAACGCTATATTATTGTACAGTCATGACTAGGGAACATTAAAAAGTCGTTCAGACGTCTGAGGACAATCGTACACGAACTATATTACAAAGTGCTTTTAAAAAACGATATTATAAAGTATCTTTGGTGAAACAGCGCGGCGTTTTGCGTACATTATACATATATATATATATATGCCTTTTTATCGATGATATATTACGTACGTACATAAAAACAAAGAGGACGCGATTATATATGGAATCGTGTACACATTTCGCACGCGATCCCCGCGACCCTTATAGGCATATTCCGTCGGGGAAGCGCGCATTCTACGCGCGCGTCAAATTATCCCGTAATTCGTTTCGTTTCGCCGTTTCTCGTTATACGACTTCGACATGCATCGGTTTTATTGCGCGCGTACAACACAACGTGCGCAGATAACGCACGAACGCAAGAGAAGAAAATCGTACGAAAACTACGCGTGTATTATATACGACCAACATTTTGACTATGCGCGCGAGCGTGTGTGTATGTGTGTATGCGCGCGCGCGTAACGGTGTTTGTTCCATTGAACCGGTTTCCACCTTAGGGGTATAAAAATAACGAGGCGTTTAACCCCATTTCGGTCCCTTACGCGCGCCGAGATACAAGCGTACTGTTCCAGAAATAAATTATTCAATTTATATACGTCCCGTGGGTAAAACGACGTTTTTTCTATTCGTATGAGGCACGTGAATATCCCCATTAAAAAGTCCGTTCTTTTTCGCACCATAATTTATTGCGAGCGTCACGAACTAATTCTATATTCCCAAAACGAGAAAAGACACCCTTTTCTCCCCTACCTCGGCGATAATAAACTACATAGGGAAAACGACAAACACGAAGGCGTTACAAATTCGTTCTTTTTTTACGTTTCATTAAACATCTTTAATACAATACGGTCTACGCGACACACCGACCGAACACGGCAGATATAAATGTATGCCGTAAACGCCCGATCGTCGGTCAAAAATCTAGGTTTTATTTGTAAATGTTGTACACTAGTTGTACTAAGTTAAAGCTGAACATACTTATTTTACCGAGCTTTTGCTGAAATTGTTCGGTATTATGTCGCGTAGGACGTCTAATCTATGTTTGTAAAATTGGTTATAATTATTTTAAATAAATCCAAAAATCCGTGCAGTTGTTCGTTAGGGTATTTTTCGTAATCACGATTTTTCCACGCACAACAAACCGAAACGCTACTTAAAACGTGCCGTGGAGATTAAAAGCCGACGAGAAGAATCGCTACAAATTCCAGACAAACCAACCGAACAAATGAAACCAAAATCGAATAAAAACTTTCCTGACACGATGTATCAACTATAGTTGATTATATAACGAAAGTGAAAGCTACAGATGTCCGTCGAAAGTAAAATCGACCCTAGCGCAGCGTTGACCGTAATACTAAAACGAGTATTCCAAGTACTTCAACAAGTGGACGTCAAAATGTAAATCGACTACATTGTCTAGCGGACGACGATTTTTGAGAAACGAACGCCAAAAATGTTTTAACAGAAATCGCGAACAACGTCGCCCATCAAATGCATTTACGTTACGGTATAATAATAATTCTTCTCGTATAAACGAATAAGGAAATTTCTTTTGATTTGAATATCGCAACTTGTTAACGTAGAATAAATTATAACGACCCTCTCGAATACTTTTGTTTCGCATTTATTAGCGAACGTGTTCAACATTAACTAAACATTGATTATAAAACCCATAGGATATGCAAACATTTTCGGTAAAAGCTCGACAAAAACAAATGGTTTCAGCTTCGAATCGAACCATTAAGCGTAGTACCTAGTTGAACTTAGTTGTAATTTGTTTGACAGCGGTTGATATTTCGCGGTAACATGTACACTATAAAAAAAAATATATACAAAAACAACTCAAATATATAATACACAATTATTTATCGCATAAACGTGCGTGTACCTGTGACGCGTACGCACGTCGACGTCTTTTTCAAAACGACAACCACCACCGCTACTATACCGTATATAATAATGCGCGCATACACACACACACATACACACACACAAACGTACACACGTACATACTGTTCGTTACTGTCTCTCGGTAATGAAGCAATTACTTACATATACGTATATTATGTATACAATACACGCACACGCGTACAGGTTAAGGTGTTCGGGCTGTGCCATATGGCCACCGGGGGCGGCTCACAGGAAGAGGAGAGACGCGAGAATATCATATAGGTAAGTATATACACGTAAGAGGGTTGTCGTCGTGTGTCAGAGGCGAGAGCGCGCGCACAAGCCCGTACGGAAATCTGCACGCGTCGAGGACCTGTGGGCTCTGCTCTACATCTGCCGCAACGGTAGCAGCGGCGGTGGCGGTGGCAGCGGCGACGGTGACGACGACGACGAGAGAGAGAAAGAGAGAGAGACGAAACATAGAGAGGTCGCGCATCTGCCCCCCCGGGCCGTGTATGTGTGTGTGTGTATATGTACTAGCGCGCGCGCAATGTTTCTATATTTAAAGAATATATATGCGCTCGGGGTACACACGTGGCCCAGCATCCTGTTACCGGTCCAGACACCTCAGCTTACAAGATAGCCCCTATTTGTCCCGTAACAGTCCCGTTAGCACCGATATTCAAATTAGCCTACTATACGCGCGTGACGTAAAGAAAAACGGAGAAACCGAAAACGGACAAAAAACCACCACAGTTTTCCTCTTAACACGTTGAACGAAAATGAAGAAAAAAAAATGTAACGTTAACGCGTTTCCTGGTTTGGGGTCAACTAAAAAATTAGCGTCATGCCACCTGACAAGTAAACAAATCCGGTCTCCCGCGGACGAATAATGATGATGATAATAATAATAATAAAAGTGTGTAAGCAATATCGTAAACGCGAACAAATAAAAGGTGAAGTGTATCGTATCGACGATGTCTTGTATGATCGATGTACGCGAAATTCTCATTGATAAACGATTAAAGGAAGAACAATAAAAGAAACGAAACGTTAACGATATTGAATACCGAAACTGTGATATAAATATTATATATATAATATAAATTATCATCGGTTGTACTTGCTCGGTTTAACTAATCTGATAAACGTCAAACATATTCGACAATCGAGCCCCGTTTAAAAGCTAAAAATATATTCGTGTTTTTAGTTTCTGTTCAAAATTGTTCGTATTATTTTTATGAAAATGTACGATTTTCTACCAAAACGGGGATAAGCGTAAAATCGGAGCAATTTGAAAAACATTCGCGCCAACTATCGGAAAACGTCCGTAAATAAATAAAAAATAAACCGCGTCGTCGCAAAACAAAAAACAGCGTATTCATTAAGTAATTGACGAATAGAATTCATTAAAACTTATAGATTTTCCAATGGCCATTTTTTCTAAATGAACAATTCTAAACGAGAGCGATAGACCACCACTGAACTGTATAGTAGACCGTCCAAAATATTTTTGATCCCTAAAGCGGCGCCCCCCATCCAGGACCGAATTCCCTCTCCACGGTCCTCAGTCAAATATATCCGCCGCGCCCGTATCTCATCGTCGACAGACTTCATCAAAGAATTCCAACGTACACACACACACACACACACGCCATCCCGTCGTACATAATACACAATATTGTTACACGCATATCGTGCAGTAGACACAGCGCCGCGTGACGACGTAACATAATCTCGCGCGGGCCGGAGACGGGTCCAAATAAATAATATAAATATACGAATAAACGGCGTGCACGCGTCCAGTGGGCGGACGGACGGACGAACGCGCAGGTATATACACGGTGGCGGTGGCGGCGACGGATCTAGACCTTTAAAAACACGCGCGCGCGCGCGTGCACAAACACGCACATACACGTAGAACGGGTGTTTTGGATAAAAAAAAAAAATAATACACAAACACCGAAAGCAAAAGCACCCGGTGCTAGCGGTATCAGGTTGCAGCGGTCGTGTGCCATTTGGTGTCTCGGCATCTCTCTTGTCTCGCATCTGTCCGCCGTTATTGTGGCACGTACCTTAACGGTACGGTTCAACCCTTCGGGTCCATATATATATACACACACACACACACACACACACACACACAATACCGTCAAAATTTACGGAGCACGCGTACGTATAGAATTCATTATACACATAATATACAAATAATAATTTTTTCTGGAATAATATACGTTCGCTTGTTACGTTTACGATTACAGTCATCCATACGATTTACATATCGTTTAGTACTTATATATATATATATAAATATTAACCGTTTATCAATGTACCTATACTAGGTAATATCCACGAACTATGTATATATGGGGTGAGTTTTGATTTTCTAAATACGCACACAGAATGTATTACAGCATATATATATATATAACGCAACAGTATGTTATATATAAATTTCTAATATAAACAATTTACAGCCGAGGATTGTAATATATATCGTGTAAGTATAAAAGCGCTCCCGCGCGCACGCTCGTCTGTGTATGTATATCGCAAAGATATACGTGTGCGCGTAATAATAATCGCCGGGGGTTGTTGGTATATACTGCAGCAACACGTGGCTTACGGCGGCCTGTTTAGCCACACCACCATCTGCCCGTCAGATTGTTGCGAACTCCCTTTTAACAAGTTTTAATTTAATTCCTCCCACATACAACGTTCTTTTACCTATATATATATATATATACATGCGCGGGGTACTTAGCAAGGTCTGCAGTGTCGACGTGATGAGGGGGACGGAGGGGGACGCGAGCCGTCTGCTTTTCTGAGGATCGCTGCTGCGGCGTCAACGGCAGCTACTACTGTGACGGTCGCGCGCGAGTTTGCCAAATGTTACTCGATCGGGTTCCCGTGTTTGCGCGCCCAGCACGAGCCCTTCTGTTTGGGGGTCGTGTTTTTTTCTTATTCTCGTAAATAACTACCGAAAATCGCAAAATCATTACGATATATATATATATATATATATAAACCACACGGTGGAGCGTCGTGGGAGCATGTGCGAACACGTCTAATTGGGCAACCGCCGACATCGCCACCCGCAATACAAAAAAAATACTACACACATAAACATACAATAGGCAAACACGGGTACGAGTAGTGTGACGACGGGTTTTTATTCTTTCGCTATTATCGTGTTCCTATACACGAATGATTGATTTAATCACATTTTCTACACTTTTTCGGACACATAAACACTCGCTGTATATATATATACATATACACACACACTTACACCTATTGTTTCGAACTGTTACACTTTTTACAAATTTGAAACAGTAAAAAAAATAAAAATAATAGTATATAGATCACACGCTATTACACATACATTACTAAAGAGCATAGAGGTACACGTTATATATGTATTGATGATTTTTTTATAAATATTTAATTAATTATCCTTGAGAACGAACATTATTCAAAAACCTATGTATGTTGGTTTCGATATTATAACTGCAGAATGTAATATTTATCGTTGTTAACTCGCAATTACGAATGTTTTCCCGAGACAATAACCAAACTAGAGAATATAAAACTTAACAGTGCTTAGAACGACTTTCAAACCAAATTATTTTTAACGACTCGATAAAAAATAATTGAAAAATATTTTTTGAATGTCAACGAATAAATAGTGAAACAAAAGTTGAAGACATTTTCATTTAGAATTAACAACCTAACCACAAGTTCGGTATAGTTATTAATAAAACCCTGCATTTTGTGAATACAATGTAATAATAATCGATAAATGCGTATTTTGGCAATTTCTATTATTATAAAGAAAATACATTTTTCACCTACGGGAATTAATAAAAATATATTATAAAAAAAAATTATACTATAAACTACTATTTATAACAACGCTTAAAACATTTATTAATAGTTTTGTATATTGCAATTTACAATCTACAATTTACAATTAACTAATCACTTTACACGCAATATTACATAGACATTATATAATATTTACTATAGTACATAACTCAAAAATAATAAATACTTAACTCGTTCATAACTAGACAAAATTATAACTAAATTGAGCCTAGGTATTTATTACCATTAACGGCTTAACGCATTTCATAAACACATCTAATTTTAAACAATCAATCATATACATGTATTTCGTTACAATAATGAGGCATATATTGTCAATTATTCAATATTAAAACAATTCAAACATACATATTTATATACTTAAAATTAACGTATTAAATGGAAATTTTAGAAATAATTAATTATCGATAATAAATAAGGTCAAAAAAAATTTCGTTGCTTTTACCATAGATTAGTATTAATATTAATAATTACTTCAAAATTAAAAAACTCAACTGCAATCTAAATACAATTTCGATAATAATGCATTTGACGATTTTTGTACATTTAGAAATTTTTCCTAAAAATAATTCTACATTGTATCAGAATATTAAAACGATAAATAAATAATAATATATATATATATAAACTACCATTTCTAAAAGACGTAAATTCTATATAAACTATTAAACCATTTGGAAAAACCTAACTCGTTAAAACTGTTTTAAATTTCATATTATGTATTGTATAACTATATGGGTCCAAAGTGGCACGGGCCAAATCGAGTGGCGGTAGTTTCCAGCTGCAGGTTCTTAATATGAAGGGTAATAGCATACATACATACACACAAGCCCCCGAGAAACGTGAACCCGCTCTTCCATTACAACCCCTCGGATGTTCTCGAGTAATTCTAGACGGGCGCCTACTGCAGTTTGTTTAACCGGTTGTTCCGAATTCTTTCTCGAAATAAAAAGCATAAAAAATACTTTTTTCTTCGTGAGCTTAATCTAAAAAATACATAATTACTACATAACAATTCATAAAAATATTAATAAGCGTCAAAAATGGTTTAATAATATCTTAATCATTCAATGCCACTATTCTATAAATCGAATAAAAAACGAGTATATTTTTTTGTATAAAGTTTTGAGGATTTATAACATTTCTTATAAAAAAATATATATTATATTATATTACATTACATTATTATTATTATATAATAATACATTTAATTCAAACTCCTTAAACTAATTACGTACTAAAATGTAAACGTTTTTTTCAAATTTACTATAATCACTTATTTACCCTTCTATTCGTAATATTTTTAATTCCGTTGTTTAAAATGAAAATTAATCGATATAAGTATTACATTAAAATAAAATTAAAGGTAAAATATAAATGACAAATTCTGAAATAAATTATCGTTAATATATCCGACGTCTTTAATTTTTATAAAATGTT
The DNA here is from genome assembly GCA_025469175.1 of Geopemphigus sp. TES_GeoC_2020. NCBI lineage: Eukaryota > Metazoa > Arthropoda > Insecta > Hemiptera > Aphididae > Geopemphigus > Geopemphigus sp. TES_GeoC_2020. The sequence continues at coordinate 21,494 of JAIPRN010000330.1, read as the reverse complement.
ATTTGTAAACGTATAATTACACATTTTCATATTATTTAGGTACTTTTAGACTGGTCCGAAGTACTGCCTTCAGGCTTTCCGAGCCAGTGAGGGTATTGCCGATAACGTGTAAAAAAAAAGGTACTTTTAGACTAACCGTAAACAAATAAGTAATAAAATTAAAGTAGAACGCGCGATTTTATAACGATTTAAATAAATTGACAATAATATTACATTTTAATACCGTAGGAAAAAATTGGAAAGCAGAAAACATCACATAAAAATAAACAATAATATTAACATCCGAGTTATTACCAATATAATGGTTTGCATTATAGAAAATCATAAATTTACGTCACGTAAGAATACACGTTCCAATTTGTCGTGACGTTGCCAACAACGAAAAAGTTTGAACGAACCGCCGCATTTCGTCACCAGCCGTATCAAAAATGATGCATATAGATTTATATACATCGAAATCGTTTGAATATTAAATTACGACAGCATTTTGGAAGTAGGAAAAAACCTATCGAGTACGTGACCGAGAGCATGCGTGACCTACACAATTAGTTATGTAAATGCAGTAAGCACGCGCTATATCGCACATCACGCGCTCGTGGTATTGTTATTTCTTCGAAATCTAAAGTTTAAATCGATAGAGGAATGAATATACAATATCGTGTATGCAAATTTTCATAACTATTTATCCGCGACTGCGGCCCTACGGATACGGTTCGATTATCGCCGATATTAAAATTTATCGAGGTGAAAATAAACGACAGCGGGCTAACGACATTTTTTGACATTGCAATAGGCATATCCGAACGACACTTATAAGCCAGACAGAAACGGATGAATTGACAAAGAATAACGTCAAATGTTACATTCGCTAACAAAACATAACGATCGACATGTGTAAAAGCAAATATTATATATACTTCCCACCATAGTACTTTTATTCGGTTTTCAGAATTTGACGAAACTCTATAGATATAGAGGAACCAAAAAAACTCGATTTACTTCGTACCCCTTAATCCGAACTAGTAATCGGTGAGCACGCGCGTGACAAATTCCTTGCACGCCGAAATCGGTATTACAATATCGCGGCGGCGAGTAATGTGTATTAATAACAATAATGATGAAAAAACACAACTGGCGCCGAAAAACCGGTCCAGCCGAACCGTTCAATAATAATATAATAATAATTCCACAGCTATTTAAACGAGGCACGCGATATTTAAAAAAAATCCCTTGTTGGAATTTAGAATAATACGTAAATACGAACACCTGGTACAGACTGTGTACGCCCAAAATTCAACATACGACATCGCAATGTCGATATATACGTATAGTTGAAGCCCTTTTTACTTGCAGAGGTCGTCAGCTTCCTTGTTTTTGTGCGCCAGGAAACAGAGGAACCCGAGCACTTCACGAACAAAACACGACGATTATTATTTTCTTTATAGGCCAATACATACGATAAACGAAAACTTCCACAGACCGATATATTATATTACTGAAACCACGCCTACAGATAGGTATATTGAAAAATGGTTTACTATTATAATATGAAAGACACGTAGTATTTATTTGACATAAATACGCGACGTGCACAGTTGGAAGAAAAAATACGTGACATCACATAAAATGCGCAACATTACAAATATCTGATACATAATGTTTCTTTTTTCGTCGCATATTTCGGTTTCGATTGAATATCTCAGAATAACGTACCCGAAATTATAAGTAGTTGCCGTTTATACAATAACGCATTTTCTTACAATATTAAAAATAACAAAATGTATTACAAAATATAATGAAAATTGGAATCCCAAACGAATATAATAATGGAATGTATTATAAATTCAAAAATATGACTCATAAAAACAAATGAAAATCGTATGAGCTTCAATTATTCTGTTTCGAATTTTAATAAAAAAATGCGATTAAAATTGATTAAGTAACTTCATAAGACGTAAAAATATAAAAATAATAACATTCAGATTCCGTTACACACGCTATTGGTATATAATAAGGCACGCAAAATTACGAAATATAATTTATAACTAATATCTAGAATCGTGAAGTTTACATGTATAGAACTACTCATTTTAAACATTCGTTAGAATGTAGTAAAACTCTCTTTTTAAAATAAACTTATTTGTACGGATATGTTTTTAAGTTAAAAAAAACATTGCTATACACCCTCGTTTTTATTGCATATTAAATAACCCTTCATTCAGTTTTAAAAGTGTAGTAACTTATGAGTAGATACCACGAGGGTGAATAAATTGTTCGAAAAAAAAATAAATGTAAACGAAAATATAAATAAGAAGTCCTTGAAGAATAATTGTTAAGTATACAGTTTAAAAAAAACTTGTTAGTTAAATTTTATAAGTTTACTATTAAATATTATCAAATATGATACACTAAAATTAAGTCTACTATAATAATCGATATAATATTTTATGTACTTAAACCAAATCGATTAAAATGATACACTTATATTTATGTACTAAATGTTTAACAATTATGCCATATTTACCTTAAGTTTTATTAGGCGTAACGCATAGGCAAATTTTAATTCGTCTATGTTTTGTGAAAGTAATTAATCATTATCAATACATAATCGAGTATTATTATTTAGTGTTAATTTTTTAAATAAATAATAATTAAAAGCCATATTCGATATATAAAAAACAGATATTTTAAAACTGCGTGTACTCGTACAAGTATTACTTATACCAATTAAATATTTTCTTAATTAGCTAAGAGTCTCTTTTAAAATACTTTTAATACATCAAACTCAATTACTCTATCTTTTTTTATAAAAAAAATATAAGTATAATAATTGTATTTACCGACAATAATGCGGAATAAATATTCATATCTTATATTTACGAGTATATAAATATATCGTTAATTAATATAATTTCATAATTATATAGTTTAGAGTTTTATTAAGTTCATATAACATTCAGTTTTATACCTACTCATAAACTCCCCTTCATATTTAAGTAAATCGTTTATAGTTATAATGGTGTTTCACTATTTACATTTCTAAATGTCTTACATCACGCTATTTGGTCATCTAGCAATACATTTAATCAATATGGTCAATATTCAGATAAAAAATTAATAACTTCAACTAATTTCAATGTCATAGTTGTACAATTATTTAACAATCTTACAAAATAATAAACTTGTCGGATTTTTTAAAAACGACATATAGTTCAAATATCTAAAGTTAATCGTAAATACTCGTAAATATTTTTATACGTTCGTAATTTTACTAATTAATATAATAAAATCAAAAAAATAACATATGGACTCTTCGCGATTAATTAAAGACATTTGTTTTTATTTGTAATTATTCGAATATTCTAAGTGTAAACATTCAATTTATATATAGTATCAGCTTCGTAATTACCGATTTCTTAAAATTATAATACTTGAATTAAATCGTAATACCTATGACCTTTAGAGGTTAGAATAATTTAAAAATAAAACTCGATTCAAAACAATTTAGTTATGGCATTTACCATTTATTAAAAATACTATTAAAACAGTAATTAATGTCTTTCGTTTTAGTTTTTTATTATAAAAAAAATGCGTGAAAAATATATTACTATAATAATATTGACCGAGATTTTCTTAAATTTTATAAATACGATAAATATATATAAAAAAACCGAAATATTTTTTTAACATTTTTCAATAGTTTTACCCATAAAAAACTAATAAAAAAATGCATGTAGTTACATATTTTAACGGGTCAATAGTTCGTGACAACAACCGAACATTAGATTTAAAACGTACTTTTGACCCACTTTTCTATTAACTACTAAGTGAGCAAAATATATTAACGCCGGAAATTAAAATATACATTAAGTTATTAAACTCGAGTCTTGGCATCATGTTTTAAATTGAATAGTTGATAAACCCAAGTGTGATTCATATTCTCTAAATAAAGTGGTATACAATATTTTTGTTGACTGCGAGCGTACAGTGTTATATAAGTAATGATATCACTAAAAGTTAGATTAATACTCTACAAATGTAAAGTGATCAGAAAATATATTAAAAATAAGATTCGTTAAAAATTAAAATACGCGTGTCTTTAATTATACTTCGTTATAAGAAAATTGAACTATATTTTTTCGATAATAATATATAAAACTATATATAATATTTGTTACTTAAGAATACGTATACTTACTTGTTCATTAAGAATAACACTAAAATAAAAAAATCTTAAAGTTTTCGAATAATAAGACGTTTAGAAAATTATTAATTTAATAATTACTCTTAAACATTATTGATTAAATATTATAACGTTAAATTATCATCGTAAATCAATAATAACACGATAGTAGTACTTGCACATTCCTAAGTATTATTATTTTCTTATAATAATTAATACACACAATTACGTATATATACACATTTACGTTGTAATTTATACTCGATGCTATAATTATAACGCATTCCATTATTAGTACAACGTAAAACCACAATATTATATTTGTGCATTACAGTATAAACGCCTATAATTTTAATTTCGATTTTTGAACACTAAGACAAACAACGTAGTGAGCTTACATTATTATAATATAAATACGTAATCCGTATTTACAAAAATTACGAGACAATTTGACTGAAGCTTTTTTCTTAGAAACCACTAACTCGTTGATAATTAATATATACACGAATGCGAGCACGTACATTTATATATATATATATATATATATATATATATATATTATTTATTTATTTATATACAGTGGTAGAGATAAACGAAAGAATAACCGTCGCGAACGCGACAATAATGACGTATTCGTTTTAAACGTAACAAGCGGTCAATGATGGAAACGACCAAGTAAAAGAAGTACGCCTCCGTTCCGACCATCGCATATGTGCGTGTGTATATGTATTGTTTTCGGTTGCGCCATAATATAATATATTCGACGTGTAGAGCCGTACGTCGTGTAAATGACTTGACCGTTTAAGACTGTAGAAAGTTTAAGTTACCAACAAAACAGTTCAAGTGTATATATATATATATATAGGTGTGTATGGCGTATGTGTGTACTGGCCTGTATTATTACGTAACGGACGAATAGATCCGGAGGTTTTACGGGTGAGTTACTGGAGAAGAAAACGAGCGCGCGCGCGATGCTCTCCGAGGAAAATAACAGAAGAAGCCAGGTGGTACGGAATAACGTCGGAGTACTGTTCTGCACCTGGCAAGACATTTCGGTGTATATAATATACACCGCGGAACGTTATGTATAACTTGTATCACAAACTGGGAAATGACGCGCTTCCTCTCGCCCTATCGCCAGCCACTTCTCCCCGCCTCACCACACCAGTCCAAACCCCCCCTGCTCCGTTGGCCCACCACTCGGGGTCCTTGATACTACCAGGCTCCAATGATTTTGGACACTTCACGCACTACTACCAAGGTCACCAAACTCGGTTTCGAATCTCGACGCGGAGATCAGTTACGATATTGTGAAAACAAAAAAAAAAAAAACAAAAAACAAAACGATTATCCCGAAACACAATGTACGATAACACTTTTTTTCGCCATCACGTCTGTGTCTACACGCAACGTATAGGTTTAAAAAAAATTGGGTAACGTTCGCGACGTTCGGCGGCTTTAGATATAAAACGGTTATTCGGCGTTGGAATACCGGCACAATTATCCGGACAATACCTTGGAACGTTCACGAGAACAATTTAAAAAAAATTTTCTACTTTACTTAATAACTACCATACACACATACACACATATGTATATATTCGTTTAATGAAATAATTCGTTCACGTATTAAGTATACTCACACAACGAAAACAATTCAACATCTACACGAATTGCGAATCGCAAAACCTATATTAGCGTAAAAACCGTAATTTTTATCGAAATAGACCGACAAATATCAATGGTACCGTCCCATTTCGGAAAAAAATTATTTTATCGCGAATCAAATTTTAAACGCGTACACGAACGATTCCGAATTTCTAAAACGTAGTTTGAATAACGGAATACGACAACGTGTAACGGTCTTCGAAACGGAAATTGTAAATGTCGTCTAACGAAATAATAACAATTTTCGAAACGTTAAAAATTCAATATAAGAACTAAAAATGGTAGACATTTTTCAAAAAATCGTAACAGTTCGTCTAAATAAATATTCGGTTCTAAGCCGGACTAGCGTGGACGCGATTTTGAAATAAGAAATAACAAATGTACGTTGATTTCGACACTGAAAATAGGACGTATCGAAAAAGAAAATCATCTTATTCTCGAATCATAAAAACTACACAAACCGAACGATTTCTTTGCTACGCGTTTTCTCGATACGACGATAGACGATAAAGAATATATCGTATACGAGCGGGAAAATAATATACGAACATTTATAAATCACGGAAATCTTTTCGGAAATACCGCGAAAAGAGAGAATGAGCACAATACGACATGCCGAAATACTACACGCATCGCGGTACGATAATATAATTTTAATGGTCAAACGAATAACCTTGAATAATTTCTCTTGTAAACACTAATGAACCAATTCTATACGGACTATGGCAATCTTTTCTGCGTTGTATTGCCAAAATGTAAGTAACGTTGGTTAGGTCTTGGATGTCTCGATCTAATGATACTCATTGTACGACGGCAACAACGATACCAATCAATCCCTTTACGTCCCGTCGAGAACTGACATTATTCTTTTATTATTAAATCCGCGACGTTTCTGAGAGGGGCAATGACATTTTTAAACGAATTTACGACTTTCGGTTTTTTTCAACTCGTTTTAATAAAATATCCATACCTAACGAAGTCAAATCATTAACGGAAAACAACACACGCGTACCCAGTTTCGTAACCATAATAATAATAATACGAAGAATTCAATACAACAAATTAAAAGACCCACGTTTTTCAAATTCGTTGGCTCTTACTCCACGCGTTATCAACGCGCGCTTTTTCGTCAACAATGATAAACAAAAATCTTCGAACGTCTTTTTTTGAATACTCAACTCGATGCGTCCGTTACGGACGAATATTCAACAACGATTTAAATACGATATAAATGAATATAAATTTTTCGATCCGGATTAGTGAAAAATTACTTTGATATTTCGCGGCCATATTAAGTACTGGTGAATTTATTAACAATAAATTAATGGACTTATTTGAGCACGGTGTTATAAATAATCAGGTATTCCAACACGAATCCCGCGTGCTAATACCGTGCTAATATCACCGCCAACCAGATTTAGATTATCTTACCTTTGCATCCTAGAAGAGCCCACGGACAGACATATTTCTTAACGTTCGTCTGCCGAAGTAGTTGTGTCCATATTACGATCGGACGGATAAAAATGCAGAAATTTGGAAATGGCGGGATAACTTTCGTGCGCGGTGTGCTTGTGTAAACCGGAATAGACATGCGTTTCAAATGAGAATGCTTAAAACATCGTTCGATGATAATAAATTTGTGAATTGTGGAAATTTGTTCGAAAAATATGAATCGTAAATAACTTTTCGGTTTAAAAATGTATGGAAAACAATTCGTGAATATTTGAAATGATAACAAATCGGTATTGATAAGAATGGTGTTCGTTATTGGTTAGTAGTAAGGTACTATACTAGCGCTGAGCACATCAAGGAATACGTATGACGTTGGCCCGAAAAGATAACCTCACCGATAATAAAACACGTAATCGACCACGGTCATAAAACTCACATAGTCGACATTAGCGACGAGAACCTGTCATGGAGGCCCACTAGTAGCCGTTAACCGATAATGACCGACGCGAAAACGTAGTAAATATAATTGTCGATCATTTGTTCGGAAATAAAACGAATAAACTTTTAAAATAAAATAATCTTGGCGCACGAAATACACGGCGAAAATACCAAATATGAAATATTAAATAATACGCGTACAACGGTTGAAAATGAAAAGAAACCACATACTAACGTCAAATAAAATGTTTATCGTCGTTTTACCGAATTACTATATCGTATATCTAATCCAAATCAGTGGAAGGTACAAGTCCGCCGTAATTTATCTGCTACCAAAAAAGACTCACGGACCTTCCCTCGCAGTAATAATGCGGGATTTTGTGAATTTGAAAACAATTTCGAAGTTTTCACTACCTCGATCATCAAAAAAGACATTCTACTCATCACTTTGGATAAACATGTAACGTTCGTTTAATTTTAAAGTTTTAAAAACTTTCCAAGTGGAGGTAAAAAAACCGATTATTTTTGTTTACGCGTATATACGTACGCGAAAAGTATGCCATTCAATAAAAACCTAGGTATTTTTAAAAAGGAAAAAAATGGAAATTTTTAATTAAAATAATCACGTATTATCTTTTCTTGTATATAAGCTGCGCCTAACTTTTATTTTCAAAACAAGTACTTATAGTAATCAATACATAAATCGTCCCGAATAACGTGACGATAATTTAATAAAAAAAAGCGAATCAAAATAAATCGTTTTGTTCGAATCTAAATATGCATAATAGATATTTACAATGTGTAAATTCTTAATCTTTCGAAACGATTGATAAAAAAAGAAAATCGAAAAAATCTTTTACGTATAATACACACTCACATATATAACTACATTGAGATACATCGTAACATATTAGCTTTACTAAACCGTCGTCAAATATAATGTGAATGAATAATGTTTTTATAATGAAAATGTTTTATTTCATACAAATTATTTCCAAAAAAACTCCTGAATCAACTTAATCGTCCAATAAACCAATTCAAATTACGATAAAACAAACACATGTATACATATATATAACATACGTTCTCTGGCAAACAAATAATTACAAACAAAAATATTTAAAACCTAAATTTGTACCTCGACGCGTCAAATTAACTATCTCATTTTCTTAGCAATCTCAAACAATTATATAGGGTCGGCCATAATTGACTAATTATTTAAATGTACAATTATAAAAAAAAAAATTGTTTTCCAAAACCTATATAAATTTAAACCACATTTAAGGATTACATTCTCCTTGGAATAGTTTTTTTTACCAACCTTTCAATTACCTCAATAGTTACCATTCCGTATTTTCTCAATGTTGGCAACAAATGTTTATCAATTATCTTATCAAATTGTTAGCGTTTCTACTTTGTAGTTTGTAAATTCAATTACTTCACACATAATGTGTGAATGGTTTTTTATGTTTTACGTTATCCCAATATTTCGTTAATTAATACAAATTACAATTTTGTTTGCCATTTTCCTGACATATACTACTTTTCAACAAATTTATCTTAATACTCTACTCCATTAGGCCGTAAAATTTATTTATTATTCCTTACTGTGTGTCCAAAGTATTCAAATACAATTAATTCGCCTCTATTCGTACTTACAGAATGTCTCTCTCCGTTAATCAATTGTCTACTCTAATGAAGTATGAATATACTATACAGATTTAATAACGGTTCTATATTGTAAAAATTAACTTTTTAGCATTCTCAGTGAAGAAACTGTTGAAAATCAAACGCTCGAATATCTTGTATCACAACTACATCAGTTCTTTAAGCGAGAAGACAATTTTAAAGGTAAATGTTATTTTAATTTTAGTAGATTTACTAGGTTTTATTGTACATACGTAAATAACATTGAATTAGAATAAAATAATTCTATTAAATTTTAATCGAAAATTATAACATTGATAGAAAATTATGTATTTTTGTATTTTATTTATAACAAAAATTCTAAAATATATTCATAATTGTAATACTCTTACTTGTATAAGATGATCAGAAAACTTCGATGTTAAACAGAAATGTATGAAATTCCAGATTTATTCTCAAAACTTATATTTTACTTAATTCTCTTAAAATACCTAATAAGTTGAATTTGATTGCTGAAAAATATATTATGTTTAACCACATTTATTTATTTCAGTATAATTCAGAATGACAATACATTTAATAAACCTTAAACTACGTACATACCAAATTCTGACTATGTTAAACATAATTTTTGGATTATAAGCTAATACTAATTTTTTAATGTAATGAATGATAATGTAATAGTATAAATACCTACAACAATATTAAACCATTTTCAAAAATCTCTTTAATAAGAATTTTTCGTGTATATTTAAAACAAATCATTAATTATAATTATATATTTATATAGGTTGTTGTTATTATGTTTGAATAAGTCCAAAGTAATATGATATTAAAAATTAAGTTTATTTAGTTAATTATTTTTGTACCTAGTATTAATTAAATAATGATATTAATAATGTTAATTATGAAAACATGTACAAAAATATACATTGCATTACAGTTGGATGTTCATTACTTATGTTAATTCAACATTCTGATTTCTTATTAAACCAATCACAAAAATTTGCCGCAATAATATTATGTTACGAGTTGTATCGAAATGAACCAATAGCAACTAATCCATTAGCACCTGTTTTCATGCATCTTTTGGTAATATATATATATATTGTATTGCAATTTATTTAATATGGATATACTAATATTAACTCTTTTTATCTACAGCACAAAAAAGTTGGCAAAAATGAATACGTTGGCGATTTACCGGTTTTAACCATGCCTGTAAAAATATTCCTATCCAATTTAATTATGTCACAAAATTCGAAAGAGTTATTACGTAAATCTGCTAAACAAGTCTTAACAGCACGCAGTGATCCCAGCAAACCTGTAGTTAATACTGCAACAATTCTCAATACAATCAAAGATCGTCGTAAAAATCTTCCTCGGACAGCGAAAAGTTCACTGCCAGTTATTATACCTGATCCTCAAAAAACTGAGTACATTAACAAAAACAATTACTTTTAAAATGGCGTATTCAGTTATAATTTGTATGTGTTATAGAACAAAAGAAAGTGCAAAACAAGTTTTAGACATGCTCATTAGTGGACCCAAGTCGTATGTTTCACACAATTTTAAACCAGAAATGATGCGACTAGTACCACCATTGTATGTCTGTAAAGAAGAAGTGAGAAATAAATAATGTACTAATTTTAATTTTTACCTAATGAAATTATATTTTTAGATGATTTGGTTGAACATGAGTAGCCGATCAAATCACCAGATATTATATGATAAAACAATGTGCGTTTCTACTAGTGCTGCTACTGAAGCGCGTGAACTCATGACTAAAGCTCTTAAAACACCATTAACTTTACAACAACAACAGCATCTTTTAGCTGAACTTGGAAATGATCCAAAATTAGTTTATCACATAGGCCTAACACCTTGTAAAGTAAGCAAAGTCGCTTACAATTGCGCTACTAATAATAATTAATAATGTTGCTTTGTTTTTAAGTTACCAGACTTAGTTGAAAATAATCCTTTGATTGCTATTGAAGTATTACTAAAATTGATGCAGTCCCATTACATCACCGATTATTTCTCTGTTCTAGTCAATATGGAAATGTCTTTACATTCAATGGAAGTAGTGAATCGGTATGTTTCTTTTTTTTTTTTTTTTTTTTTTAATTGATAAATAATATAATTTTTATGTTTTATAAGGTTAACTACAACCGTTGAATTGCCTACGGAATTTGTACATTTATATATTTCTAATTGTATTGTAGCTTGTGAAACTATTAAAGATCAATATATGCAAAATAGACTTGTTCGTTTAGTTTGTGTTTTCTTACAATCTCTAATTAGAAACAAAATAATCAATGTACAGGTAAATGGTTGCTATAATTTTTCATTGTATATTTAGATTATGTAATAAAGTATTACGTGAACACAATTTTTTCACAATATTAATATAAAATATAAATACCTAATTATATTTGTATTTATTATTTATTTATTTTCATATTTCTCACGCATTAATTATTATTATTATTGGTTTGTTTTTAGGAACTATTTATTGAAGTCCAAGCATTTTGCATTGATTTTATTCAAATACGAGAAGCGTCTGCTCTGTTTCGTCTCTTAAAACAATTAGAAACTGGCGATACGTGTAGTATCGGTAATATAGCTGCTGCTGCTGGTATCACACCTAGTACAATTGCCGCTGCTAAAGATAAGGATAAAGATAAAATAGTACCAAAGGAAAAATAATTTCAAGTCTGATTTTTTTTTAGGCAACAAATAATAGAAATTAAGACCTACTAAAATTACTATTGATTTTTATTTTTACGATTGATGTGATTATAAAATTATCGTCTGTAAATAAATAGGTTATTTTTTAGTTGTTTTATAATTCATGCAATTTGTTAAATCATATATATGTGCTAATTTTCTCTCGCTAAAAGTTTAATATGATGAAGTATAGATTATAAAAACATTTTATACAATTTGTATGTGTGTGTGTGTGTGTGTGATATTTATTGTGTTTTATAAACAAAAAATTATACATTAAAATTGTTTGCGATATGTTTTAATCGAAAAATTTAAAATTGACTTCCTCGTGTGTTATTCAATTTTTACTATTTGCTATGTAATGTTCGTTCATTGAATATTATTACCCTATATATTAGAAGACTGAAAATTGTCAAGTTTATCTTATTGACTCATATTCGATCAAAAGTACAAAATAAAATACATATAACCTTTTGACCAACACTCGTACTAATAATACTAAATACTACAATAATATGTTGTCCATAATCTCCACTAATAATCATATAAAATGGTCTTTATTACTAAATATTTATATATATATAATGTAATTCTACCGATATTTTTAAAGAAATAGAATATTTTAAATATCGTTCGTTATAATGTTTCTATGTATTATGTCCATTGTGTAGTGATTCGTTGCGTTATCCTCGATAATAATTTTAAATAATGAAATTGAATTCATCGTTCATCGTCTTTATTATTAATTGATTGTTATAAAGTAATTTGTAATTCATACAACAATATGGGGGGGGAAATGACAACAAACCTATAAAGGCAACACAAGAGCGAAGTTCTCGACGAATATAAAATTTTAAAATTAATTTCAAACGACGAGATTAATATTATATAGTGAACGAAAAATTAATATTTTTGCCACGAAAACTATCGTATCAATGTTCTCCAAACACTGTATTTATGAATACGTGTAAGAAATTAAAACTAAGTTTATCTTCAATGTGACACTTATTATTACCTTATTACGCCTGTATATATATATTACGTCTTACTGAAAGAGAAAGAATAAATACGTTCAGGATTCGATTTCATTCAATAATTCCTTCGTAACGAGAACGTTTACATTAAATAGTTTAAATGCTCGGCTATTTCGGTTTTCCAGAATGAAATTGACGTGTACAATTCGCGAAGAAATGCGCCCAACATAATTTACGCGCATATAAAATGTAAATATAGAAATTATTCGGTCGTTTCGTTTTCTATTTTATGTACTTTTGTGCGCGAGTGTGTATGTGTGTACAATTTAACGGCATTTCGACAACGATAGCACGCAGTGAGGCGCGTAATCCAAGCGTAAAAATGTCCGCCGATTTCTATGGGCGTATAGTCGCTTGACGGTGGTGGCCAAACGTTGTTTACTGTACGATGCCGATCGAATTTAGAAACGTCTCGGCAATTTCCCTGGACGGTAAACACTGTCCAAAAGCCTCGAGTAACAGCGACTGTTTGGTCACGGACGATGAGAAATCCTCGAACGACAGTTTCGCGTCGTTGTCGCGGTCCATTTTACGCAGCACGATGTCGACGAGTTCCCGTACGCCTTCGTCGGGATCCTCGTCCTGCGGATGCTTCACCAGACAATTCCTGAAATACGGACGGAGTAATTGTTATTCGTTATTATTATACGTACAGGTAAACAAACTGCGGACGACGGTAAACCTTAGCAGACTGAATATTTCCTCTTTCGTTACGAACCCGTCGCCGTTCAGGTCGTATATGGCGAACGTGTACTTGATCCGTTCCTCCTGCGAGCCCTTCAGCAACACCGACAGCCCGGTGATCCATTCGTCTTCGTGTATGACGCCGTTGTTCCGCTGGTCGAAGAAGCAAAATATCCGATCGGTCAATATCTCCTCGGTCGTGATGCCGAATTCGTTTTGCAATAATTCCCTAAACATTAACCGATCGAAACCCTAGAAGAACGCGGCCCGTGTAAAAACCTACGTACGGCACTCGTTTGTACGGGCCCGGAGGATTCGTGATTAGGTTAGGAAATTATTACTTATTTTTCGTTCGGATTATCTTGTGGAAAAAATTGCATTTTCCGGCGCGTAGAAAAATATCGAAAACCAAAAGCGCGTATGGCGCGCTTAAATTTTGAACGAACGAAAACTTCTTTTCCGTCCGAAATCAACGACTAAAGGGGGGAAATGTTTAAAATAAAACCGATCGGAAAAGGAATCTGCCCTCGGGATGATCATACTAGCTTCTTAGTTCTCTTCTGCCTCTCCCGCCCCCGGGCCCGTTTATGTACAATATGCGTGACGTGATTTATAAAAACCTTCGTCGGAATTGATATTAAAACGGCCGAACTCATTGCCGCAACGGAAGACGTCGATTCGGCGCTGTACGCGGCCACGAGTTTTTTAAACAATTTGCACAGTCCCACGATTTCTTTTCTATTACATGTCGGCAAATACATGTTCGTGTTAATGACGACGTAATAATTTTGAAGTAATTTTGATTCAAAATGTTCGTAATACGCAAACGCCATAGAGTCGAAATATTTTCAAAAATACGAACTTAAATTATCATTTTTTCGTGTATATATATATATATATTTTTTTTTTAATCGAAAATAACTCGATAGTTTTACGATTAATTAATTTGCGCGTACGTCGAAAATGTATACCGGGTATTTTTTAAGTTCGGTTCGAGAGTGTTTAAAAGTATGTTGTTCGCGTGAACATTTGAGTCTCGATCGAATATAAAAATTATCCGCGCCTGTTTCGCGTTCAGTATTAAATACGTTTATAAACCGGACGCCTAATTTATTAACTAAGAGACTACTCGGTGAGACATATTACTTTGTAAATCTGGTTTGCTTGAATAAATTGTCCACCAAATTCGGAGATATCGTGGACTTGACTTTTGTCATTGATTTTTTCGAACGTAGCGGATCAGACGATTGTTTCCGTTTCGATGTCACCGTTTTGGCTGCCGGCCATTGTTTAGACCCTCTCGGAGTTTTACCGTCCGATTTCCTTCGTACAAAAATCAAACGTTTCCGCGCGTGTACGCATGTATATACATCACGAACGGACGACCGCGCGGGAAAAAAAATTATTACGCGTAAATAATATATCGGCCGATTCTGTGAGCCGAACGAATAATGCGTCGTCGTTGTTATTATTATTATTATTATTATTATTATTATTATCATCGAATTCGATAAAACAAAGGTCGAAAATTGTTCGCGTAGATATACGTCTATGTTACGGATTAAACGTAGGCGTTTGTACGTCACGTTTATTAAAATTATTGTACAATTTGTACCAACGGCGATCTATGAATTATATCTAAGTCCGAAAACTAATCGAATATTATTAATTAAATCGTCGTTTATTTTCTTATCTGCGCAGTCCTTATAGTATACGTAGCGAACTATAAAAACGAATATTTAACACTGACAATAATAATAAATACGGCGCGTACTCGAGTAATCGTCGTTAATCGTCATAATACGACGTATTTTTTCCACTTACTTTTACGAGAAGCGCGTGTAAACAAATATGTGGTATCACGACGAGATATGGCGAACCGTTGTTTAAGTACACTCGTACGTACAAAATGAAGTTCGCCAAAAGATCGCCGCGTTGCGGTGTATACAAGAACGAACCACGTAGCTATGGTGTACATTTGAATGTAATTTTATGTTTAAACGTCTTAAACCGTCGGTTGTTATTACGTAATACGCGATATTCGATTCGTTTTTGTTATTTACCGAAAACACGCAATTTTTCGGCGTCCAATGCGCTATTCGCGTCGTACGAAATAATGTATTCCCCGCACGTACCTATTATAAATTACGCATCACGCGATAGTACGAAAAGAGAGAAACAACAAAAAAAATTTATTTACGAAATGTTTTTTTTCGTACTCACTCTGCGCAGTATCGTGGTGCGTTATGTACGTACGAAACAGTAAATACGATAAATGTACGTTACTTACGAGTTTGACTTTTTTGTCATGGCTTTTTGTGTTACGGCGTCCATGTTTGGCTTAAGCGTATTATACGATGTCCGATAGTATTGATCAAACACGAAACGTTCAGTTATATACGGGTTACGACGGCATTGTACCACACTAAACTGTAATCGCCATCTTAATAGATAGTAGTTTTTCGTAAGAAATTTTGAAAACGCGTGTCGAAACTGAACACGTTTTCACCTTAAACGTATGTCGGGTAAGTAAAAAGTGTTCGTCAATCGTCATATGGATGTATTCTTACGTCAATCGTTGTAAATAATTAAAACCGTTTTCTATCGTCGCGTCCGTAACTCGCAGTATTTTTTATCCTAAGAAGTAATGACTTATACTTATATATATATATATAATATATTACGTAGTCAACGAGGAAGCCGGAACAACAGGTGATGTGGGGGGGACTGTCCCCGTGAAAAAAGTTATGTAAAGAAGGACATACTCCCGTCCCGCTGAAAAACGCGGGGACTACGTCTATTTAACGCGAAAACAAACAAAATCGAACGCCTTTAATTAACATAATTTCGTTTCGACGTTTCAGCGAACGAATTACGTGTTTCGGAACACTTTTCGAAGATGTGGTCTGTAGCTCGCCGAATAATTAATAACGTGCGTTAGCTAGAGCATTTACGGCTATCGTTTACCTCGGGAAAAATTCGATTTTTTCTCACGGTATTCGCCCGTTTAATGGAAAAATATAATCTGTCGAACGTTAGCGGAGGAAAATAAATGTTTAAACCATAAACAAATCGTGTACTCCGTCGTACTTGCCCGTGTACTCGTACGCGCCGCGTTTTCAAAAATCTTCCCGTTAATACGATTTATATACGTCCGACGAATTACGCGTACGTCTAACACGAAACACCCGCGTTATTACGAATTACGTCGATTGATCAAATTTATTTTCTCTCTCGTTCTATTACAATACGAGTATATATATTTAAAGACTTTTGTACCAACTATGCCAAAATACGATGTCGAACGCCCGTCATTTTATATATTCGTAGGCGTATACCACCAATACGGTTTCGGAATCGGCAAAAAAAAACCCGTAACTCACGGACAGCCAGCCCACCCGGAATTGACGGGACCTCCGAATCCCCGGACCCTTAGACGAAAAAAAAAATAAATAGGAAACAATACGACAAAGTGAGTAACGGTCTTATTACATTTTTAATTTTTTTCATGCGGGTTTTATTATCATTCGGACGGGTCCGCGCAATATGAGAATCGGAAACGAGATACGTACATACAACAATACAATCGTCCAAAATCGGTCGTTCGTCCGACGCCCGCGCTCGTGTAATATTAATAAAACGTGTTATTCATATACAAGTCGTTCGTGTAATGGCCGTCCTCGTATTGTACAATAATTCACGGTTAGGCGCGAAAGTACCATGTACGCGTTTTGGGTTTTTGATATACGCGGACGAGTTTAGAAAATTAAAAATCCGATTACGTTCGGCAATACGTTCCGTTGAAAACAATTTTATACACCGCCTCTTTGCGCGCTCGAACGATTCGCCTTGCGACTGTACGCAAACGGTGCTCGTTCGGGCGCCCGTTTCTGAAATAAAAACGCGATTTTATTTGTTACTTCGACACGGCGCGCCATTTATAAAACAATAATAATTTGTTAACAAGGCCGGCCGTAACACACCAGTTTTTATTGTTACTAAAAAACGTCCTCTCAGGAAAATCCCTCTAAATAGCCGTATCAAATTTTTTTCGACGTATATACGACGCGATTTTCATACGTGTGTTCAGTACGTTAGTTTATTGTGTGCAGTTTGTAGTTTTTTTTTTGCCAACTTTGGAAAGTTACGAGAAAATAAATAAAACGTTCGACGGCTAATAACGCGAAAATAAGTGCCATTAATACTGTAAAAAAACGTACAAATACGGATTATATAAAATCTATTTTTACGCCGACCAAGTTCGGATTCCGTTCGACGATTTGTAGTCTAAACACGAGCGATTCTCCGAAAACGTCGTGAGATTTCCCCGATTTTCCGAGGCAACTTAAGGGGACGGTCAAATGATTTTGTTATAAGGGGGGAACGAAACTGATTTTTAACGTTTTAATAATGGAAACGATTATTATTTACGTAAGATTTATATATATATATATAAACGTATATCGTAATAAATATCGAAATAGTCGTAGGTAGGGAGTGTATCCCTCTCAACCCTCCCGGTTTGACCACCCATGATTCGATAACAGTCGCGTTACCTTCTGGACCACCAACAACTGTCGCGTCGGGGTTCGATTATTTCTATTTATGGCTCGTCCACGGCGTTCAAAATAAACACGTACGTGCGGGATACGACAGTAATATTGTTGGTTTTGTAAGATCACGGCCGACGTCCGATCGGTTAGTTTATTGTTGAATGTACTGAAAACACAGTTTCAACCCGCGTTTTATTCGTATTACACAGGAACGTCACGTTCGGCGTCTCGTAAGTATAACGTAGCATACTCGTTCCTTTTCGTCTATCGCGCGCAATTCCTTTTTGATTCCAATTAAGATGTCGCCGTATAAAATAGCCCGTACGATTTAAAATAAAAACGAAGAAAAAACCAGCGGGTTTAGTACAACGCGAAAATAGCGTTCCTCGTATCTGTCGTCCAGTCATTCGGTCGACAATTCAATTACGAATATACCCGTTATTATTTTTTGTTATTAACGATCGGCAAAATATTGATGATTTCTAGACACCGAAATCGATTCGCAGAGATAAGTCGAATATTTCGAACGAAAAAAAAGGTTCGCGGAACATTCTTCGTATATTATATAGGCCAAATGGTAGGTCTAGAATGAGTCCAAGCGGGTGAGAACAAAATTTTTAAAAATTCACTCAAGATCTCATTTACCATAAATACGTGTATTCACGGGACACTAACAGCGTTACCAGTGTATAGCAAATGTGTACCTCTCTTCAAATCTGCAACTTTTATTGGCTCAACGTTATTATTAGCCCTCCTTTCTAAAAACGAATTGCCAAATTAATACAAATAATTCGACGTAATTTATTACTACAATGTTTACAACGACGTTTTATACTTATTTTCCACGGTGTTCACTTTCCTCATATTTTTCCCGAATACGTTTTACCGATACACCTATTCTTTTTTACAGGTATACATTTTTCAGTTCCAAACAACGTATTTTTGTCAACAAAAAAAAAAAAACGTTGAAATATAATTTCAAACTGCTATGAACACATTTTTAAACAACATTTCAATATTTCAAAATAAAAAAAAGGAGCAATCCTCTCATCCATACTATTTAATATATATGCTTCTGATCAGCCCACAACCCCAAACACCACAATTGTTGACTATGCGGATGATAAAGTAATTTTTTCAGTAAATAACAAACCAATTATAGCCTCTATTAATTTGCTATTTCGTTTAAACCTGCAGTCTGAATGGTACGAAAAATGACGCGTAAAAGTAAATCACGGTAAATCTGCCCATACAACCTTTACCCTTAGACACGGTCACTGTCCAAATATTACAATCAATAATCCGGAAAATCCACAACGCAGACTCAAAAGGAAATGGTGTCGTGACCATTGAAATTAAATAATAAAAATTTGTCTCCTCGATAGATAATATTTATATGCCAACTAAGTGTTACTAATGGGTGGCTTCTTATTCAAATAATTCGTGTTTTGTATAGTCTCTTATCTAATATACGCTTATTGTGTATTTAATTGTATAGATCGTGTATGTATTAATGCAAAATAAAAAAAAAATAGACGAACTTTATTTCATTATCGCTTTATTTATTTACAACAAAAATGATGACTAATAAAATCGTTCTGTACGCTGAGAAAGTAAAAAGGTCGCACAAATCGAATGATACTGAAACATTCCAGAAATACAACAACAGATGACACACAATCGCTAAATGTTTATAATATACGCGATGTGATTATATCGATTAATTTATATCTAATTTTCTAATAAAAATATAATTTTTAAAATATGTCGACGGTCTTTAATAAATAGATGATTATTACTTGCTGCTGATAGATAGCACGTAAATCGCTTCTACCAGTATCTATTAATAAAACTTATTAAGTTGAATGTGGGCGAGAGAATCGTTTTTATTATTATTTGATTTAATTATTTTATAAAATCCTTAAGCCCCCTATGGCTCCCTTATTATTATTATACGGTAGTATACAAAAGAATCTACAGAATTGTCGAAATTATATTTTTAGTTTCTAGTTTCCTATTAAACGAAAATTAGTGTAATTTCCGTTATTGTTTAATAGATATAGTAGCGTTACAACAGCAATAGATAAATTAAAATCGAAAATAATTTTGAGCGAACTTTGCTCGACAATTCTTTTTACTAGTTTTCTTTTGCACCGTTTAAACTACAACACTATTTCGCGTTAATATATTTGTTCGATTATTAATAGAATAGGATTATATAAAGCTTTTATCGTGTTTACCGTACGAAAACAAACCTTTGCAACACTAATAATAGTTAATCGATGCGTTCCTTAATTTCGAATTGGTTTAGACTATACATTTTAGAAGATATAATTATGAAATCGAACGCGCTTAACCATACTGAACAACGACAGAATGATTTTAACCACAAAATAATAGTCTTTCAAAGGAATTTGAATGCGCATTTACTGACACGATAAGATTATTTTATTTATCTTTTACAACTCAAACAAAAACAAATTATATAGGTCGATTAGGTCGTTTTGTAACTCGTCGGATTTTATATATTACAATTATTATTATCGTATTTTCTATTTTCATCTACGTTCCATTGTAGTGTAGGAATCGAAATAATATTACTATAATATATAAACGATTTTGGCGTTCAACAGTATCCATTAATATTTAATGTCTGAATCATGTAATAGGTATAAGGCATAAACTTTTTCTTGTAATCATATTTATTGTTCTTAATACATTTCGTTAAATAAATGCGGGTAACTATTACAATCCGTACTTTATTAGTTATCCTAATAAGTAATAATCTGATAGGTACGTAAATTATGGAAATACGTTTCATATAAAATATGTAGGTATTATAGCTACGGTACCTTTTTTTTTTAAAATAGGCAATACAATCACTGACCCGAAATGCCTGAAGGCGGTACTTCGGACCAGTGAGTCGCCATCGTTTATTGATAAGAAATCGCAAAAAGTTTTACAAGAACGATCATCCTTAAGGGTAGGCGAGCAACGCGAGCTATCCCCACGTTGTTTTACATCCCCCCCCGTACATCGAATCTAATTCACAATAATCCTTAAGAACCACCACCTCTTAAAAACTATCACGCGAATGGTGCGCGG
>JAIPRN010000329.1:0-94377 GCA_025469175.1 Geopemphigus sp. TES_GeoC_2020 | reverse complement strand
ATATACAATTCATTGGACCATAATTATGAATATTCGTAATTTTAAGTGGGGCCAATCGAATACCACTGATAGGATAATTTTATATACGGAATATTATTTAATTATGCTAAAATGCGTTGTGCGTTTTGCACGACTTATGATTATAAGTAAAATAAAAAACATGTATAATATTTATCTATTCTTTTTTTGTAAAATTTGTTTTAAACTCTCGTTGATAAACATATAAAACTTTATCGGTATTATTAAAGATAATTGAATGTAGTGTCATTGACTATGTCAGTAAAAATTGCCGAGTACTCAGTAATGATTCGATACTCTTGACGAAACGAAATAAAAAATGATCTGTAAAACACGCAATGACATTTAAGTAGAAAAAACGAGTATACGACAACAATGAACGATATTAATTTGAGCAAATTTATTTATTAGACATTTTGATGATATTATTGTTCAATTACGTAACATATGGGATAAACAAGGTTTGCCAAGTATTTATAATTGGATAACAATAAAAGCGAATAATAATCGTAATCGTGCGTGTTAAGACACGTAACGATAACACTCGGTCGTTGTCTTGCACTAAATTGATAATTAGGCTATACAAAATGATGACCGGTCTTCGATGAGTAGAATTTTTTTTCTTTTGGTTATTATTTTGACCTATACCTTTTTTGGTGTTGCATTAGTATCATACCACACACATACCAATGATGGCGAAAACCACTGGACCCTACCCACCGCATTCGCCTACTCTCGCGACCCACACCCCGGGCTTTGTCAATCCGAGTTACATAAATAAAACGTCGAATTCAAAAGCCCGAAGAAAATAATATTTTCCCTTAAGGATAAATAATTTATTAGATCTGATTAGAGAACAATGACAATGGACTACAGCCTTGCCATTATTATATTACATGATTACCTACGTACACAATAATAATATCATTTGTCAGAAGTCACATTGAAAATTATGTGACGTAATTCTAGATGTGCCACTATTAACGAATTACGAAGACCACAATTGCCGATAATTAATACCTTCTCCCAATTTTCCATTGTGTACGCATTTTTCATGATTCAAATGACGTTTAAATTTCTTTTTACTATATGGCATAAGGTTACGCTACTTAATTATTATTACACTAATTAAGTAAAAAAATTGTAATATATACCCATAATTTCGTAACTGGCGTTTTTATGTTAAACACGACGTATGTATATGAAAAATTATAGACGTACACCACGATCTTATTTATCTTTCTTCGACATTTAGATACATTTCGTAATAAATAAATAAGACGCATATATATAATATATTAGAATGAAATCATAAAAAATTTCCAAACTATATAATTTAATATATAACATAAATGTTTTATAAAATACGAGTCTTCCAACAATACAGCAGACACTATCGACTATAATGATACGTTTAGATTATATATATATATATATATATATATATACACACACACTTTCTTCCGAGTTAGGGGAGCAAAATAAACGTACATAACACGAACATATGTTATCCCATATGGTTTTACGGTGTAAAAAATATAAATCAATCATGTAAGAACTAAACAATAACGACTATGTATAGAGCGACGTAAATATAAATATTCTAATTGTGAACATATAAAAATTAGTGTAGACACGCGAATTAATATATGAAAACTACGAGAAAAACTAGAAATTAACGAGCACATACAATGTTATATTAGTTACGTGTATAGTTAGTTGTATGAAATTTGTTCAAATATCGTACAAAAACGAATGCAAATTAAGTCGAACTCTTCATTTAAATTAAAACAAACAATTTTTAAACAACATACATTGGTCGACACAAATGCAAATATAAAACTACACTTCGCAACGTCCAATAACATAATTATACGATACAGATATATAGACATGTATACGCAATCAACGAAAAATATTAAAACGATATCTAACCAAATATAATATATCCGAAATAAAAAAAAACAATTCAACGTTTCGCCTACGCTTCAATTTTTTCGTCCGTAGGCAACGTATAAAAGGAATTTACGATATGCTTATTAGACAAGTAATTTATATACATTATATTATAAAAATAAATAAATTAATAAATTCGAAGTCGGAGCGCCATCCAAAATCATTATTGTAGGCGTTTTACACGAAAAAATTAAGTGACTTTCCGAGTTTAACTGCATGGAAACAAAAACCAATTAAGTTTCATATTATACTCTATTTTGGATAACGTTATAGTGCTAACGAATACTCTACGTAAAAAAACATCAATATTTAACAACATTAATATAGAGCTAAACATGTGTATTTACTTTTACAATTTTATCCTATATGATAAAACAGCTTTGCCAAACCAAATAGTACATACATTTATTTTTAAGTACAGTTAAACGAGAATTACAAATACAATGAAATATTTATTTCAGTTACATACTTCGATTAAAATACACACTGACATTAAACTAATATTATTTAATATTACGACTATTAAGTATTAAGTGTTTTTCAGTAAGTGCTTTGTTGAAGTTTATGATTTTTTTTTTAAATTTATATCGCCTCACATTTGTTTTAGTAGTGATACCCGAAAGCGTAAAGACGCTCGACTTTTAATACAACGCGAAATGATTTTAAGCTTTGAGCGTTGACGTCAGTAAAATACGTAAAAATATATATTAGTAATTTTAATATAAGTAATTGAGCAATTAATTTGTTTAAATTATAAAATTGATAGTAAATTAATCGGTAAATGAAAAATATTCTAATCCGACAACGCAATATTTGAAAATATAAAAATTGTGCGTAACTCAATTTTGGAGATAAATTAAACAATACAATTTTAGTGTTTCGAAGCAATAAAATAAATATGCATATGTTAGTTATATAAATTTTATATTTTTACAACAACTTCGTTGATACTAATTTTTTACGAAATTTAAGATACGTGTTCTATTAATTAAAAGTATGTAACGTCAATATTTTTTCAAAAAATACACGTTTGACAATTTCTTTGAAATTGTATCGGTTTTATATAAACAAAACGTATTTCGAGTTTATGGATTGTACATATTTTTATTTCTCAGTCGTTTTTGGGTCACGTTTCGCGCATATGCGCTTTCTTTGGCCCTGGAATTAGGTCGTACCACCGGCCTATTATACCTATTACGCATTTGGTCGGTGGTACCACGTCATCGTTGGATAATTCAAATACCATCGTTGCAGCGCCGACAGGACAAGTATACCTATCCGTCCGTCCGGCCACGATGATTCACTGTACCGACAGACCTTGGGACGGCCGGCCGGCCGGCCGGGAACGTTCGCGCGCTGTGAAGAAATGTCGCGCGCGCTGTGAAGAAATGTGTTGTGCGCGAAAACGGCGGCGGCGGTGGCAGCAACGACGGTATGTACGCACGTACGCGGTTGACCTCGTTTTTGCGCCGCCAAAAGAGTCGAACGGAAATACAATGACCCTAGCGACTGTCCGCCTGATATACTAGAACACAAAGGCTAATATTGTCGACGTTGCGCGTGTTCAAATTGCCGAAGTTAATAGAGAACAGCGAACGGACGTTTTTGGGATTACGGTTAAGGGGATGATTTTTCGGGATTAAAAATTATTCCGACATATGCGTACGCTTCCGTCCAACAAACATAGAAAAAAAGGACTCAAATGCGGGACCGTCGTGACGACGACGACGACGACGACTGTATGAAGTGGTACACTCGTCTCAGCGGCCATGACCGAACTGCTGCGGCGATCGAGTTACGATAATATCGTGGTCGGGGAACAAATCGCGTGGACAATTCGTGGTCGATTAACGCGCGCGCAATAACATCGTGTATAAACAGGTAAAACGGTCAAATACCTTTGAACTTGCACAGGTTCTCCTCGTAGCCGCGTTTCGATTTGCGGAATCCGGTTGTCCCGTCACCGTTGGCCGTCGCCGGTTCGTCCGGGTCGAAACCAAGACGATCCTTGTAGTACGACATCCTCCTCCAACCCTAGTTATCTCCTACACACTGTCGGTCCCCGGGGGCAGGCAGGCTTTCGTAGCGTTTTCGGGTAATTTTTTTGCGCGATTTTTTTCGTCTCGTCGATTCAACGACCGCTACCGTCGAGGGTACACGCGGACCATCCTTCAGAGAAAAACACAACAATATATTTGAACAAGCGCGCGCGCTCGTTGCGCGAGGGCGAATGTGGCGTGTACGCACACGGTCGGTCGCTTGGTCGTACGCGCGCGAGTCGTTATTTTAATAATAGTTTCCGAGCGCGATTCATATATTCCGACGAACGAGATCTCCGACGCCACGCGGGTGATTGTTGTTTACACCGTTGCTCGCACGCTAGCGCACGCATACAGACACACACACACACACACCTGAAACAATATAATCGGTACGACGGGCCACCGACCACTGGTCATATGCACGCGGCGCGCCGCCGCACGCGCGTTCCAATATCGTGCGACGCGATAGAGCGCCCGCGCCCGCGCCGGTACACCGCCGCCGTTATATCCGACGACAACGACCACGGTACGCCCTTCCCCTACCGCCACCACCAACATTCCCCTTCCCCCACCCGGTCATGACAGGAACGCCTCGAACACGGGAATTCGCGAACGCCACGGGACCGCTGGTG
Organism: Geopemphigus sp. TES_GeoC_2020; assembly: GCA_025469175.1. Classification (NCBI taxonomy): domain Eukaryota; kingdom Metazoa; phylum Arthropoda; class Insecta; order Hemiptera; family Aphididae; genus Geopemphigus; species Geopemphigus sp. TES_GeoC_2020. The sequence goes on along the minus strand of JAIPRN010000329.1, from coordinate 89,729 downwards.
TGCGGCGAGAGACGGGTGGGCGCGACGGCCAGAGTCCGTGGGACGCGGGTCTCCGACCGCCGCCGCCGCGCCATACATGGCCGTGCATTACACACAGGGTGACGACGATTTTTCACCGCCCGTAAGGTAAATGGGAAAAAAAAATGCGCTCGTGGGGACGACCGGAACGACGCCGGGCGCGTGTGTACGTGGGCGGATAAACGCGCGATTATATTATAACCGTCTGCGCGGCACAAGTAGCCGCGTGGTTTTTTCGTTCGTTCTCGTAAATTTTCCTCGCCCGTATTACAATAAATATTGTACGTCACGCTATACTCGCCACCGCGCGTTAGGCCAAATCTCATACCGAATTTTCGATGATTTTCCCCCCGACAACGTGTTATAACTTTTAAATAGTTACCGCTTACGAATTACTTAATAATTATAGGTACCTACGCGCTACCTATCGCGTGATTAAAGTAATAGTACTATTCGTGGGTTTTCGCCAACATTTTAATAATGATAACCCGCGCTTAGCCTCAAGCCCAGACATCTAATTACAAATGCAAAAATCTTATCGACGTCGTAACCCTCACCACCGGTTATTATGTATTTCATACGTTGTACACAAACGACGATTTAATTAATATTTTTCGACCAAGTATATACTGACCGAAAGTATTATTAATAACGATTTATTATTATTATTATTATTATTATTATTCGGGAGAATAGTGAATAATATAATTAAAAATTATCGATTATACACGAAAATATAAATACATTCACTACACATAAACGAAAGAAGACCGAAAAAAACGTGTAAATCCTTACAACTTTTAATTCTATTGGTTAACTCGTATACAATATATATTTACACATAACGTTACAATAACCTTTTCGTACTAGTGCGTAAACATAAATCTATTCTACACTTGCGTTATATAAAGTCGTATTAAAATGACAAATATTGAAAATTCGTAGTAATAACTCAACAATACATTTTTCATAATAAATTATACAAGTTTATTGTTTATAGAAATTGAAATAATGGTTGAGAAAACTTAATTTGTAAATTTAACTGAACAATGGTTTCATTCGTAACAGGAAAATATAATAACAAATAGAACTTTCCCACAATTTATGTGATGCAAGAAACGCACATGTATACGTAACACAAACTTCTTTGTAATCGTGTTAAATGAGGGGTAAAACTACGGTTTTTAATCAATTTTAACCGTAACTTTATTAAACATGGTCATGACAAATACCTAGAATATCCATAATACAACACTCCGCTTAGTGTTTTCCTATATTATATATTAACATCCGTATTCCTTGTTATATATAACGTCATTTAATTATATAAATCTATTAATTCATAAATGAAAAATAACTATTTTAAATTAATTACGATAACAATTATTATTTCTAATGTATTCGCCAATAAAATGTAAATAAATTATTAAAAATACCCAGTCGGGGTGATTAATAATGATTTTGGTATAAATAATACGAATTAGTTCGTCAAAAATTAAAATTATAACTAATGTTTAGAAACTGACAAATACAAATATGAATACTTTTATTATTCAGAAGAAAAAATTATTATTGCAATTAATACTATGAAAACGTTTTAATTTTTATAATACAAGTCATCCAGCGTTAAAATCTTTTGACTCGTGCTTAAAACCTTGACCCCAGTACTTGGAATATAAATTCATGATTTGAAAATAAATTGGCGTTACAATAAAAGATTTTAATATACTTAAAAGAAACAATACGTCATGTATAACGTAAAAATAAGAAAATTAAAATGCCATTAAGCTTTCATTCTTCATTAGCTATAAATTTATTTCCTTATACTCTTATCTTACTAAATATTTAACAAATTGCATTTAAAATAGATAAATAAAATTTTTAATTAACTCAGTTAAATGGTAATAAGTAAATGGTGAATTTATCACTTTAAGCCACATAATAGATATTTAATAAATTTATTATATGTATCAGTTTAAAATATATATATTGGAAATTGGTACACAAAATTTTCCAAATAATTACAATACAAATAAAATAATGAGTTTTTGTTGGTAATTTAATGTCACACGTAGTATATCTAGATTAGGTTTAAGGTTGTAAAGTGTATTAGTCTGATAAAACTATAGTATTATTCCTATTCAATATCATACGATAAGAAATAATAGAACTTTGAACTTTTTCACTAATTACGCAAAATCTTTGAAACGTTATCGAAAGGTAAATAATGGAGACTTGTAATGCAATAATAATATTTAGTCTAATATAGAATTTATAATCCAAGTTGGATTTTAATTCGGTTCGTATTGTCTTCAAACAGAATAAAACATCTGGGTAAAAAAATATTGTCGTAAGAATAACGTTATTGAATTCCATTACAAACGACGATTTAGGGTCACTATGCGGTTTAAAAGAATTTTTAATGACGAAATACTTGCTAATGGAGTATTTTCTCGGGATATCTTGGACAGAAGTCAACAAACCGTAAATAATATCTTCAGAACTATAGGTATATATTTACTCAAGAAGTACACACATTGATAGCAACGTTATTGATAATTATAAATAATATTCTGTATAAACATTGACATTCATAAAAATAATCTTTCCAAACAATTTATACAATATCGAATTAAAAGAGGTGTAAATAATAATTATGGACGGAAAATTGTTCAAATTTTAAAGAATTATAATTACCATGGTAGATAAACTAAAAGGATATTCAATAAACACAATTTTTTACAATAAGCTATCAAATTGATATTTTCTAACGCGAAACAGATATACTTACGTTTAATGATTGATGAGTAATGACATATTATTATACGCGGATTATGGTTAATAAATCGTACATTGTTATTAAAACGCGGCTTTAAATAACATTTTAATTAAAAATCCCCTTTTAGTGTTGTCGACCAAAGAACATACATATAATGTCATCAACTTACAGTAATCTGTAGCTTACTAGATCTAGCTGTCCTCGATCCAATGAACATTAAAGATGGATTATAGACATAACATGAAACACTGTCAAGGTTCTAAAGCAAAATGAATATTCCCAATTTTTTTTCTTACTATTATTATGTATTTCGGACAAACTTAATGAAAATTCGGGCATCACAAAAAAATGGCATATAAGAAGGCCAAATATATAACAAAATATAACCTTCTTTTATAAAGAACAGTATTCGTTTATAAACAATACGCGTGGGTATATCTTTTTTCGTTAGCGTGATCTATTATAAAAATAAAGTACCGATATACCTATTATAACATTTTTTTTATCGAATATGCGTAATTACGTGACGTGTTTGTATTGATTGATAGAAAGCGAAATGTTTTTTGTTTATAACATATCTGTTGATAAGCCAATATATACGACTAAAATATTCCAAGGTTAATTGTTATCATAAACTCGTTATTTTAAATATAACATTTAAAATATCGTTGGCATAATAAAATATTGTCGTTTCTACAAGGCGTAGTTTTTAAAGAAAATAAACGACCGCAGTTTTTACAACTAAATGTAAACAATATAAATATATATTGTTTTAAAAATACGTATCATATTACGTATATTTGTGACGAAATTCGATTGAATTTTACTTTTGTTATATTCCTAAAAACTCGTTATTACAAAATCGAATAGAATTCATTGGAAATATACCATATACACCAACTCTACACAAACATTATCAAGTTATATCGATTCCACTGAAACTTAAACAATGAAGGTCGATCAACCCGATTTGCATATATTTTGTCGTTGAACGTACGATCAAATATATATTGTATTGCCATAAAGAAATTCTCACGAATTGAAATCCGCTGACAAATACGACAATATCGAACAATCGCTAATATCGTCGCGTTATATAGGAAACACGACTACAAATGCGAAGAACCTTATAATATTCAAGAGCGTGCTCGAAGGAGGAGAACGAGGATGTCATATCCCGATTATATTAATATCTCTTGGTTAAAAACATGCAAATTTTCCAATGTTGATAATCTATAGAATACTATTTAAATTGTTTTAAATTCAGTTTCAATATATTATTACTATATACATTCAAAGTTTTTTCTTATATATATATATATAATATAATATATAATTAGTACGAATCCTAAATATAATTTAAATATACTTAAAATTAATACGATTTATCTTAGCATAAATGTCAATGTTTTCCAGTATTAATGTATTAAAGTCCAGCGAACTCTTGAATTATGGGTAGTTGCGACCGTTTAAAATGTATGACCTCATCAAACAATTAACACACTTTTATATCTTATACACAATAATAATAACATAATAAAATTATTATTATTATTATTATTATTATTATTATTATTATTATTATTATTATTAGAAAATCGAATTAGTTATTACATACTAATTATAGAGTTGTATTACGACGAATTTAAGAAATTATACAGATTATTCAGTATATATTATAATGATAATACAATTATTTTATTGCTACATTATGCATTTGTTTTTAAATTACATTAACTATTATTTAACAACAATTAAAATCTTTTTTGTTACGAATACAAAATAAAGTCATGTGTATAAATTATTTTAAATTATATCTATACGATATTACCGTTTATATTATTAACAGCTATTAAACTTATTCGTGTATTAATGTTATTACATAATTTAGTGATTTTAGTCAATAATAAAGCGTCAATTCGAAAATGTCCACTCAGTCAGTAAAAACGCTCTCTACCTCCATTAAAAATCAAATTTTTCCAAATTTTCTTTTATAGATAATTTACACTATTATACTTATTAATAATAAATACGACTATAAATTTCGAATGACTGTAAGGGATTAACGCTATTGATTTATTTTGCGAAATTCAGAAATTAAACCTACGAAAAACAACATTTCACTTTCAAGCTCAAAGAATATCATTGTGAGACTAAAACTGCGCGTACAACGTCGTCTGCAAATATTGCACGCGAAGAATTTGACGAAGTCGTGTTAATGGTTTATTTTTGCTTACGTAGTGTTTTTAATATTGTTATTCTCATTACAGAACGACGACGACGACACTGAAGCATGTTACACACAACGATAACAGATTATTATTATTACTATTATTGTTTAACTGACGATTTTTCTATAATCACGTCTAATAATTACGATTTCTAAACACATATATACGCACACACATACATATCATACGCATTACACGCATTATACACCGTGAGAAAATATATCTCTGACGAATACTAATACAATATAATTGACGAGGGTGGGTGGATGTAAATGGTAAACGAAAGCAAACACAGCTGGTGATGATTCATCGAAGCCGACCTAGAGTCACCCCAAATTAAACCGTGTCCCTTTCGCCGCTTGCTTAAATATGCGCTTGTCGTCCAAAAATAAAGAAAAAAATATTTTCGAGGGCGTCCCGTGGTCTTTTATCATATTAAATAAAATACTAGGGATTATATAATAAAAAAAAAACAAACAATTCTTTATAATTCAATATTTTACAAAAGGAACGCGAATACAAACTCATCCCTGAAACAGTCTACTCTTAAAAATATTGTCTTGAATGTGTTTAATCAACAATTATTTCTCCCCCGATTCCACGGAACTCTTTGTTGATATTGTTTCGCTGCCCAAATTTACAATCGTACGTTTGATGAAATACAAACTAAACGGGTCTTTCGTTATAGAGTAACACCGTTTCGGACATAAAGTTTGACATTAAATTACGGGACCTACAACAATCAACAGCTGTCGAACTCGAAGACGTTAAAACGTAAAACAACGACGTTACCATCGGCGTCCCGAGTAATGGCTAGAGGGGTGGTGGTAAACAACGAAAACACGATAACACGGCGACGTCAAAGAACAACAACGTCGTGGCTGTGGCGGTTAATTTCGTGCCGTATCCCGAGTGGGAGGCAGTACAGGTTACGCGCACGTGCGGAATATCTCAGGGAGAGCGCGCATCACGGCGCTTTATAAATCTCGAAATTATTATTCATACGCGTGTGTATATATTTATATATCGCGAAGGATCGGTTTCTCGGGAGATTCCGAGACGTGACTTTGAAAAATGTGCACTTATTAACCGCCGCCATGGTACCCCGGTGGATAACCGGTGCTTACGCGTAAATTACGCTCCGGGCGGTGCCGGCCGGTTTACACACCTACCGCGAAGCGACGACTCAGCAACAGAACGTATTGTTTCGGCGTGCGCGTACCGTCCGCGAAAAAAATTATAACGGTCGTTTTTTGGTATTCTGCCGCGAAATTACCCGGTGACCCGCAGACGCGCGACACGTACGAATATCTAGGCGTCAATTAAGTGCCAGCGAGGGCCCATCCTCTTGACGAAAAACCCGTTTCAACACGTTGACACGGTATCGTTTATGCTAATGTTTTGTACCTACTCGTCTATCCGGTCGTTATGGGAACAAAAACGCCGTATACGCGTGTACGCGACCGTACTTAGGACCTAGGGAGGGCGCTTGTTTTCGTTTTTACGCGTGAATAATTAACGAGAAGTAGTGGCCACCATTATTACAGCACAACGTGAACGATACATGCCATCCGTCTCGATCCACATACAAACTGGTTGCACAAAAACGTCGATCGGGAAACGTTATCCAGTACGCGCGTGCGAGCTAGCGAGCGTGTAACGTAATTTATCATATATTTACGAAATCGAGAAAATACAGTTTTTGCAGTCTCGTCGTACTACTACTACTACTACTGTAAGTGGCAGTCGGGCGACGATCGTCGGATGAATGCAGAGCAAAATACACAAAAACGAAAACAAATAAAAAAACAACACTTACGTAACAGTTTTTTTTGTTTTCGACTATTATTACGACGTTCGCATCACCGCGGCCACAAGGGATCGTACAATGCGCGATGGTGAAGAAATACTATATAAACATATATATATATAGTACGTATGTGTGCATACGGAGACCGCTCGGCGGCATGCGGAAGGCGAAAATATTTTACAGTTATATATCGACTACATAACGCGTGTAAGTGGCACGGACGATATGGCAAGCAAATAGACAATATATATTGTACAGACAGCGTAACAAACGGTGTGTGTAATAAAGTCAAACAATTATCGCGATAACGAATGAGGCCGAATGGAAACGCATAATAGATACGGAAAACGGTCGACAAACGAAACAACAAAACGCCGAAACGACGACGCGGCACACAACGACTGCGGGTTACCTATAGCTACACACGATTTAGATGGACAGGATACACACACACGCACACACGAACCACCACCACGGTTGGCATATTACTGTCGTCAACCGCTACACACATACACAAGCATGCGGCGCACGCAAGTGTCGAACAGATGGAAGGAATGCGACGCGGTGGTGGTGGTGTGAGTGTACTGTGAAGAAGGGGTGGGGTCATGACGGCGAAAAATAACCAACGAGATGGATAATAACGTTATTACATACACGTGTGTAACGTTATATTATTATTTAATTTTTCCTCTGATATATATACATGGGCTGCCATCTGTTGAAAGAGCGCAGAGACGTTTTTCGTGTTTACCGGTCCACAGAAACGAAGATACACCACCGGTTCACACTCGACTTCCACGTTACCTACCTGTTGTTGTTCTCGTCTTGCGATACTCGGGCGTTTCATCTATGCAACTACACGTACATAAAACCGCCGTCCTGCCGCCTCGACGAAGCTACGTTCGCACAAAATCCGTTTTTATATCCCTATAGGTCGGTGCCGGCCAACAAGTACAGCGTTAAACTAGCGTTAGGCGGTTCAGGTATCCCTCCTTGAGTACATTTCTCCAGCCAAAAATTATCTTGTTAAGACATAATACGTAGAATTATATTAACGCGATACTATTCGTTATTCAAATTATACACCTTGATTGTAAGTAGATACGTAGTATAATAAAATGTTAATTTTAGTTAAAGATTTGTTGTTTTTGTTCTAATAACCTCATTTTTTTATACATATAAATTTTGTAAGAATTGGAGTTTAAAATTTAACTAATTTTAAATTATAACAAAGATAATATATTATATATTTAATGTTTATAACTCGTTCGTTTGATGTTATTCGATTTTTTGTAACGTATCGGGAACTAAATGCTATTTTCGTATGATAGTACACAACTGGAATTTCTGAAATAATTATTCGTTATTATCGTGTTAACTAAATTACATTTCTTTTGAAATTGTTTAATTGTAAGAAACGAAATATTTTTGAAATCCCTTTTAAAATAAACCTCTCTAAGGCCTTTTAGACACCAGACTAATACTAATATAAATCATAAATCTATCGACGATCCCTGAAATCCATTGCCGGTATACATCGCTTTTGAAATTACAGGTTACAGCATGAATAGTTACAGCATTAATGCCAGGGAATTTTAAAGTAATTTAATACACACGCGGCATATACATAAGACTGTTATAATAACACTATACACATACTAGGAGCTGTATTCGTTTTTTCTCATTTCGTTTCTTTCGTTTAAGTATATAAACCAAAACACAAGATACTATTCGTGGACTAAGAAAATATATAAATAAATAAATATAAATATATAAAGTATATATATATATTTACGATATGTCCAACATACATGATCAATATCTTCGACGATCTCTCCTCCCCCGCTAGTCATCAACAGATAATTTTGCAAACGATCAGTCTACTTTAAGATTATATACATTCTAGGCAAATATTATATGCACTTAATTAAATACATATTCGTTGATTTATTATTTATTTTACTCACTATCACCAACAACACTTATAAAAAAACTTCGCGATTAGCCAATTGTTTTTATCAACGAAAACTCGCGTGACAACCTAAGTTATATTATGTGTATTTTTTGCATATAAAACACGAGTACTTAAATAAACTCGAGAATATTTTTCAGTTGTCATGTTCAACAACAATAAAAAATACAAAACTTTCTGTCCTTTGACAGTTGCAATTCTTTCAATCGAAATCAAATCAAATTCATTTAAACAATTAACTCCAATTTAGACTATAATTTAGCAGCAAAAACTTAACAATTGTTTTTATTATTTTAAATTATATCACAAAATTTAATTTGAAATATAATTTATTGCCTATTGTTACCATTGTTTGCCTATATTATTGTAAAATATACATAGATAGGCGTAGAAATATATATTATAAAATAATTTTTTTTTATTAAATTATACTACGTCTACAATATTTCTATTTGAATATTCATTAATCATATGATTATGATATTTTACAATAAGATAAATAATAAATAAAATTAATAATAATCAAGATTAAAGTATATTGAAAAACAATAAAAATGTTTATGATAAAAATATCAAAGCATTTTTAAGCTGCTTACCTATCGTGTACACCATATGTTAAATCATACAAATATTAGATCCTAAAAAAGTATTGGCAAAATGATTGTTTGTAACACCATACTATGATTAAGAAAACAATAGACAAAATTATTGAAAAAACAAAACAATGGGGTATTTACGCTTATAATAAGGTATGGTATTCATATTTAAATACTCGTCGGAATTCCGACAAACTATAATTATGACCTACTGAAAGTCTCGATTATTTTTTTAATTAATTATAATAACGTTAATTTTGAAAATGTATACTTATAAATCTCATTTATATAAGAAAAGTTATAAATACGAACTACATACATTTTATTTTTTAAATATATTTAATATTTGTACACTAAAAAACGTAATATGTGAGTAAATACTAATTTATATATATATGTTTTTAATATAATAGAAGACGACAAAATAGTAAAATCTAAATTAGGTAATGCTTGAAGCTGAAGTTAGTTACGCAAATTCAAAATATACTAAATTATTTTAATTTGTAGCATTTCTATTGACTTTGAATAATTTCGGGATTAAGCGAAAACAAGACTAAGTTTAATAATTTACATATACACATAATTTATGATAAAAATGTTTTACCAACTAGTAACTAGACATTACTAACTATTTTTACAAAAAAACATCGCATATTTTAATTTTTGGTCTTAGAAGATAATTAGTTATAATTAAAATTATTCTTGATTCTCTAGACTCCCAAAATTTTAATTCTTGAGTGATATTTTAAAAGTAATTTTCCTAGTTAATAACTGAAAAACGACTGAAACAATATTATATTCTTTGAAAATATAAAAACATCAACTATCAGAATCCATCCATTCTTAAAAATTATAATTAATTAATATAAAACTAATATTATTATATATTTTTATTAATATCCAGTGATTGTTGGTTACTAGTCAGTAATAACTAATATCGTACATCACGATTACAGTACTAACGGTACATGAACTACATATTTTACCAATGCAGACATACAGCAATGGCGCAATGCGTATTACACGTTTTAAACAATATAATAAACATGAAAAAGACGTTCCAGTTTTACGCAATTTTTAATCCATTAATTATGGCACTTTAATCCATTAATTATGGACTCATAATTGACATTTATTCGTAAAATTATTAAGAAGTCCGACTGACGTATTGAAATTTTATATTTGTTAGTAAATGTAAATTTTAATTAACAAAAAGTCAAATTATTACTAAACTGTAACTACTATTTAAAACGCCAAGTTATTCAATTATTTCTATAGTATACACCTACTTAGGGCACTATCGAGTTTGAGGATATTATTTTATACTATTAATTTACATTACATTTAGACATACATCATAAACACTTACTCAAATCGAAAAAGTACTATAAAGTATATGTAATTATTCGAGTAACTATTCAAGTAAATATTTATATTTTTCTCGAACCTCATCAGTCCAAAATTAATGATAGCTCATTTGCCATCTATTATATTCATTAACAAATAAGACAATAGGAAGCGTTAAACTAAATATAAATAACACTATACAAGTCTACAAAGAAGTGCAGCCAATTCATGAACTCGTGACGAAAATAGACGTCGAAAGTTTAATGTCAACCCGTTTGTGAAACTCACGACGCGGTACACCTGAGACTCCCTATTATTATTGGCTTCTAGCCCAGTGGAAAATTTCCCATAGTCCGTTACATTTTGCGCAGTTTAAATCTACTACGAACACACGGGCATGTTTGCAAGGAAGAGAACTAGATAATTTTAAGTGTGTTGAATGTTTTTTTTTTATTCTACACAATACTCGTTAAAATTACTATCGTAAATACATCAAAATAATCACTAAAACGAAAACAACAATTACCTATCCACTGACAATGAGTATAAACCCCGTTATAGACTACATTTTTGTCGGAACTGTAGCAGTATATAAAACGTGTTTTTTAAGAGGGCAGTGAATTATTCATTACTATTCTTACTTTTTAACCCAAGACCCTTGTCCGACACGCATTGTATTGAAATCGATTAACGAGCGTTAGTCAGTTTTAGTGTGTGTTTAACGCTCTTGCAAGCAATTATATCGTTCGGACAATAAAGTTTAGTAAACACCGTTCGTTACTTAAAAACGTACAAGTATTATTTATTGTCGGCACATCGTTGGCTCAACTTGAACGATTTGTCACAATTAACCATGCTATACATCAATAAAACGATAAACGTATACAAATACTTTATATTCTAAAATTATGTGCGGTACACATGAAAAGGCTCGCAGAAATAATGCATATGGCGTTTAACAATAGCCACCACAGGAAAGATGTATTATACTGCGCACGATAGTCGTATATGGATTTCGTGGGATTTCTCCATACGAAATATTTACAGGGAGTACATTAATGAGATTTTAAAACGAAATTAAATTGAAATCAAACCAGCGACAATGAAGAAGGTCGTAAAACAACACGGTTTAAATACGCACAAAAACGTACGCCTACTATTTTACTACCTAAATAGTGATGAAAAATATATCATCGTTACCAATCAAAAACACATCGTGAATTTAGACGGCTAAAAATATTTTAAAAATAGAATTAAACAGTTAACGAGTCGAATTACTTAGGAAATATTATATATTTGGCAAAATAAGACAACTACACTCCCGTCGTTTTTCTAATTTGAAAATTTTCGCAACTTGTTCCGATTTCACGAGATTTTTGGAGGATAGGTACTTTCAGTAGAAAGTTTCATAGAACTCAACATCCCATTTAAAATATTAATCAACAATAATTTGACACTGAAATATATATAAACCGAAGAAAGGTTGTGTTATGTATCGATCTTAACAAGAGTGACGGCAAGTTTCCGCCTCGTCAATAACAACATAACGATAATATTTTGCGAACGTCATGATCATTTTTGTTAAAAGAACAGATCCCGAACGCTCGTTACGGCTGAGGAGAAGTTCGGATGCCACGCGAACAGTGAATAACAGGGTGGGAGGGGGAATGCCGGAAACGTGTTCCACGGCACGAAGGCTGACCGAACGAACGGTCATTATCGCGATCGATTTACGAACGGAATCACGATGACTAATAATAACAGGTAACGTACAATACAATGTAATACACCAGCACGCGTTATTTTGATCTCGAAGTCGTTTTTCGACAAACATCCTGTGACTCGGCAGCGCACAATGATCTAAACATACAGACCAGGGTGTCCAAACCTTTTAGCCGGTAGTGCTCTTTTATAGGCCAAATTCAGCCACGATGCCCCACTATGAATACCACGAGGAACATGTTATAATAAATTTACATAAGTTTTCATTTATAATCGATTCAAATAACTTTATTGAGTATATGCATATAACAAAATACAAACTAAGCACACAATCAATCAAATGAATAAATATGCCATAGTTGCTGGAAGTACGACAAAGACGTTTCGGGATTTTCAATAATTTTTTCCTAAAAGCAGCATCACGTTACCACGGCGTAATTGTTTGCTCAATATATAGTTGTCGAGCCTTACCTAATAAAATAATAAAAAACGTATTACGGCCATTGGTGAATGGCAAATACAAATACACGAATGATAGCTAATCTGCATATAAATAATACGAATATTATATCGAGTGTACGAAATGTAAATAATACTATCTAATACCTAATAGGAGATTATCTTCAATAAAACAAGATTAATTGTTCACGATTTTGTGGAGTTGAATTCATAATTTGAAAAACGTTAATAAACGACATTACTGTTTAATCATTAATTTGTTTATCATAGTTGAACTACAATAATCTAAAATAATTAAACGCTAATAAAAACACCGTTCATTTTTTATCGTTTACGGTTCGTTAACCATTTACTGACAGTGGTAAACTCTACCGTACCACCATGCCCGATGTCGAATTCTGCTATTTAGAAACCGCTCTTAAACGATTTTCCCAATTCCGAAACCCGGGATTTAATCGTTTTACTGTGCCGCGAAACATAGGGTGGTAACCCTTTTCATGACAAAACACAATGTTACGGAAAACAATTATCGTTTTCTCAGAATAGCGTCGGATTATGATAGGAAAATGTAACACACGTTAATCTTGAAAACCCGATTCGAAGACACCCGCCCGAGGAGGCACAAGATCCGTGACCGACAACGATAGTCGGGTCGGTAAACGATGTAGGACGGGTTCGCCGCACACATGTCTGGCGACGACTGCGACTATCGGACAAGGTCGAGACGACCGCGGTAGCCGCAATACACGTACGCCCACACACAAACGGCATATTAACGACGTACACCTCTTACTCGTTCTCTCTCCCCCTTTCTTATTCTCTTAGTATTCGTTATATAAGCGATATTATGCAAATCAACGTGTATCGTAAATCACGCGTGTCATCGATCAATATTAATAATTGTCGATCACCAGGCCAACCTCACAGACGGTTAGTCTCCTTCGCGCACACCTGCTGAGAACGCTATCATTGTTGTTGTTAAGCGGCGGCGCACGTGTGTACCGTAGTGGACAATTGATAGACGTTATCACATTGTTATGTTACATAAGTTATCTTTAGCTGCACGAACCGGTTAAATGGGTTTTGCAATAAAATAATTTTAATTGTAAGGAAAATAAGATTTTCAGAAAAAATGATTCGTTAGAACTCTACGTTGTACACTTCCAGCAGACCGACTTGTCAAAATCGACGACATGTCTTTGGACAAAATAATAATGAAAACAAATTTACCAAAGTCATTGAACTTTTAATTTTTTTTTGCTTTATACTCGGGTCGACGATTTTCACTATTATTTTGATAATTCTGACGCTTAACAATAATTATCTATACGTATTATAATTTATAATACCGTCGACGCTTGTATAATCGTTTTCCATAAAGTTAAAACAATATCAGCGAAGTCGTAAATAAAAAATGAATAACAATGACAAATTAACAGCTATATTAGTATACAACGTGGATGACGATATATCAAATAAATACGAACCACATTTTTTTTTATCAGTTTGTTACCATACGTTTTGTATATTTGGTACTTATAATTTGGGCACTGACAACATTGTATTTCTATATATATATATAACAAATGTACTACATTGTAAATAACTGTCGCGACGTCACCAACCTATTAGTCGCATAATTTATGCTCGAATATTGCAATAAGTACATTTTTGATAACATTATAAGCACATACGCGCTCACACATACACAATACCACGTAAATACGTGTTTTTGAGCTTCGTCGTTGGAATGCGATGAATAAAAAAAACCAAAATCGTATCGTACCGTATAGCGTGGAAATATTATTAAAATTGGGTAAAAACGTCGAGTGCAAAAGCACACACAGACTTGCGAGGGGAAGCCGGGTCGACGGAGGGGAACATTCGATTAACCTATATTTAATTAATTTACCGGCGGCGTTCCCCTACTTATTACCATCACCTATGACCTATGTGTGCTATCTGTGTCAACATATACGATCTATACATGTCTATACGCTACTGACATTAAAATAGATTAATGCCTACGTACGTGATTACAACGACGGGCTTACCTGCTATGCGAAGTACGGCCCGGTCGGCCGGGTCCAGCTGCAGTATACTGAGCGGTTTGTCCTTTGCCCACTCCTTCAGGCTCTGATCCGAATCGAAATCCATAATTATCACCGGCTCTCGGACAACTCATCGGCCGTATGCGGTGACCGACCCGTCTACGGCCAACGCGCGATCTACTCAGGTCGGCGACATCGGCGGTGGCGTGCGGCACTTTGCGGACGAACAAAACGACAACGGCGCGCACAACAAATACGATTTCGAAACAAGGCCGATAAAATAAATCCGAAGTATGTCGGTGACGAAGACACTGCGGAAAACCGAAGTGGCGCCGTAGAGCGGACGGAAGATACTGACGATAACAATATTTACAAGTACCGCATCGCGAGCGTAGTACGTGAGGAACAGGCCGGAACGAGTTTTCCGTTTTCACGAAACGGGAACGTCGTGTTCACCGCGATTGACCGACTGAGACGCGACGGATATCGCTGTTCCGGCGAAGCGTCGCGCGAGCCGCGTGATAAAAACGACGGACCGGCGATACAGATGACGGGGGAGATGAGGAGGAGAGAAAGAGAGAGAGGGGAGGAAACACTGATCGTTCGACGATAGGAAAGAGGTACACGACCGGTAAAAAAAAATCGAAGTTACTTTAGAAGGGAACAACGGAATAAATAGAATAGAAAATAAACAGAAAAAAAGTAATGAACACTGCGCGAACGGCACCCTCAGTGTGGCCACGGCGTACGGGAAACGATAACGAAATGCGTGCGCGTTCGACGGTCGTGTGATTACGGAAGATACGGGAAACCGCGGCGGCGCGCGTCCACCGACGGTGGTCGATCGCAGCACCGTCTGCCGGTCGGCGGAATAAAATGACACGATACGAGTGCTACCGCCGCGCGAACAACCGTAGCGCCATTCCGTTTCGAAAAACAAAACGCGACCCGCCAGTAAAACACCGTCGTCGTCGTCGTCGTCGTACGCCGGCAGTAGGAAGTAATAGCGACGTCTTTCCGTCTCGGTGATAGTGTTCGTCGCCACGTTTGAAAATCGCGCGACGATTAACGCGCCATCTGACCGAAGGGTAGCGCCACGTTCGTTGAGGGTCGATGACTCCTGCCGCCGTCGCTCTATGTTGTTTTGCTTTTTACTGGGCGGACGAACAACCTGCTTATCAGATACTACGGGTGAAAAAAAATCATTAAAAATATCGTATTTTCATTTCGGCGTGATAGTATTGTTTTTTATTCAGTCGAGAAATAATTTTCGAACGATGAGTCCGCCACATTTTTATGCGTTTCTTTTTATTCGTTTCGCTGTCCAATGTTGACGCGTCGTTTTTGGTTTTTTATTTATATCCAATTTTGTGCGTACGTATAACCGTCGTCGCACCACCGAGTACATAATATTCGATTATTCGTCGCAGTCTCGTGAACGTCCACTTGATTCGTGTCGCAAGTCACGTAATTTTTCCAAAGATATTTTGGTTTTCAGAAACCATTTAACAAATTCTGTCGCCATCGACGTGTATTAGGTAATATTTGCGTTAGCTCTCTGCCTATATTGCTCGTCGTCATATATTTTGACTTTAGTCATTACTATTTACGTTGCCATTGTTGTTATATACGCGTATCTAAAAATCGGTTTATATTAAAAGCATTATAAATAATTGAGCGCTGAATCTAAACGTATATAGTTTTAAAATGTCATTGTTTTTTGTAATTTGTAGCCAAAGAATTACAAAAGACTGGTGATGGTACATCCTGCCTTAAAATAACATCCTGTTGAAGTATATAATTAAGAAGTCATGGACTTTCAAGTGAGTTGATAATATGTGCTACTATATACTATTAGATAAATAAGATATTATCCAGATAAATAATTAATATTATTAGAATAACTTGATTAAATACTGACAATTACTTGTATACTTATTATATATGTATATTTGATATACTTAAACTAATCAAATATAAATCGACTACATAAAATAATGTATTGACAAATAAGTATAAACTTATTATATAATACCAGGTTGATAATGTTTTAATTATCCATTTACAGTATGCATCTATGTATAAAATGTCAACTGCGATATTAACAATAATATCCCCTTCGAGTAAATTCTCGTCCGTATTATTGTTTTATAAAATGTTATGCGTAAAATATATTTTAATTACTCAATTATTAACGTATTATTTAATACTCTTATCTAATGCTATTCATGCCAATGTAATTGTCCTCTAAAACCTGTTCCCTTAATGATTATGAATACATAACATATTATGTACCATTAGATTACATAAGATCTTATAGATGGTATAATTATGTATACTCAACTGTCTATGTTATTTGTATGTGACAATTAGTTCATTAATTATAACCATGTTAATTTGGTAGGTATTGACCGCATTATATTAGATTAATGATTTTCCAACCAAACCTTATTTTTCAATTAAAGAACATTTATATCTTTTTGTATTTGTTACTTAATCAATACATATTTAATGGTATTGTATTATAAAAAAATCCATACAAATTATGTAATTATTTTAACGGGTTCTCCATAGGAATGTTATCGGTACACAGACTTAATACTTAGAAGGTAAAATAAAATTTTATGTTATGTGTTATAAATGAAAATACCCACATGGTGTACGTTAATTATATTATTAAAAATCTAGAAAAGTGTTTCTAACCATCAAATGATATTATTAATTTCTTTCGTAAACTTTAAACTGTTGAGTTTATTTATGTTGCAGCAATAATTATTGTCATTATTTGTGTACGTAATTACAAAATTATATAAATAATGTCTTGGTTAAATTATATAATTTACCTTTGTGTTTCACACAGTTTAACAATTAAACTAAATTGTTTTCTTCTATCCAATAAATTAGTTTTGTTATTACCTATTTACAACAACTATTAATATAGTAAATTGGCCTTTAGTATTTTAGTATTTCATTAATTTTAATTTTTTTGTAATTTTTGAATAAGGAACTATTAAAAAAAATTTTAACCTTTGTAATGTATATTTGTATACATATTTTGTTCATAATAGCAAATTGCAATAATATACTTTGTTTATAAATAATTTGGTTGAACCAATTTACTAAACAAATTATACAGTATGAATACATTTCTCTAAATATTGCTAGTTATGGTATAAAGTAATATTATACGTAACACAACAATTATTTTATGATTTTCATAACATTTTTAAACATTTACTATTTTTGTAGTATGATACAGTATCAAAATGCTTAATCGTTTTAGTTTAATATTTATTTCATAAAATAAATTGACATTTGTAATAAAATGTAAATATTATGAATTAGTGTCAAATATCAAATTTAGTTTTTATTTACTGTAATAAATAATAATTATCGCAAAAACACGATACACCAAATGATAAATTGAGTAAAAATATCAACAAATTTATCAAACGCGTTATAAGACAAGTAAATAATTTTGCGGTAATTGGAACCATCATGCCATTAATTGAATATTGTAAATGTACATTCAAATGAATTTGTCAGGGTTTTATAATAGAACATTCATATTATTTGGAAGAAAAATATAAGATTAATGTATAATATTTACATTCGTGCTCATTATTTTTTGATATTTTTGTCGTGTAGGAAAACGTCTTAGAAATTAGAAAATAAAACATTATTCTCGAAAGTAACGAAAATAATAAATTATTTGTTGCGTATCTATGTTAATTATATAATTCGTGAAACGAGAACTTTTAAAATTTGATCACAATGATTTAAATACTCAAATTAAAATACTATACAATTATAAAGCGTAAACAAAATCGACTATTTTTTATGATTAAATGTAAGGGGAAAATGTCGCCAACAAATATCTAAATCGTTTTGTTTTATATATATATGATAAAAACTAAATAAAAGAATCGTTTATCAATTTTTTTTATTGGGTACCTAATTTCTAATAATTTATCGAGATAATATTTGAACGTGTAATTTCGTCGTCAAACCGATTAATGGATGAAATGAGCCGTTGTCTTTGTGTTGTTTAAATACCAGATAGCACCACGAAAACCTTGAATTTCGTATAATAATCGTGTTTATTCAGACTGGAAGGAGTCCAAGTCCACGCATATGGGGTCTTCTCGTATTAATTTTAATCCAGCTCCAGTATTTACCGGTTATTAGCCTTAGTGAGTGGTTTTGCATTTTCACGTCTGTGCGCCGTCGTTACGTTTCGTTCATTTATAATCGATCGATGATTTAACATTTAAAAGTGCAGTGCCAGTGTCGGCGTGTGTTTGTGTAATAAAATAATAATCGACAACAAAAAACCTTTTAAATTGAAATTTAATATTTTAATTTTTTTGAACCATTCGTTTATTACATATTTAATAATCTAAATATGTGTTTAAATACAAGTTAAATTTCTGTACTTTCACAACTAATGGGGTAAACCATTTAATAAGAATTATGAACAATGTTTTTTCAATTTTCGTTTATTATAATTATACAGTTTTACACACAATTAAACAAAATATAATGATTCTCGGTAAAAAAGAACATGAATAATACATATAATCAGTTATAAACCAACTTAAAAATAATAATTTTAAATTAAACCTATTAGAGACCTGTATTATTATATTATATTAATGAAAAATTATTATTCTCTGGTGTTTAGAACGTCCAAATATTTATCATAGTAAAAACTTTGTTACTATACTTGATGTATTTGTAATTTAAAGTGTCAATCCATTTATTCGAGATTCGTCATATCAGAATATTCAATTATAGTGAAAGTAATTTGTGACGAAATTAATCATTTCGTGTTTTATCATTGGATTTCAACAGTATTCAAATTATACAGCATTTATTTAATACTGGTCGAGAATAAAAATAACGTACAATTACACATTTTTCTTAAACATTTACATTAAAACTCAGATATAAGTCAATAATAAAATGTAAATTTCACGTTTGCCGTATTTAACGTAATTTTTTTTTTACACGCAAACTTACGCACGTGTGCTTTACGTACGAAAAACAAAGACGCGTTACTTAAACAAAATATTTTAATTGCTTTTATTTTTGGCCGACTTGGACTGATTTAATCTTATACCATAACGGTTGGTTTAAGTTTCTACAAATTAACTATCTATTTAAGACGCAAAGAGTATAAAAACTCATTTCATTCACATCACTTCATTTATCATTCGAGTGTTAAAATTTATCTTCGAATAATCTGTTATTAATAAATGCGTTATATATAATAGTTATTGTTTTTCGCTTACGCTTAGCCTTATTATTTGAATTAATTGTTAATCGTGTAACGAAGAGCGTAAAATTATAGATATTATATTTGCTATTTACGAATTAAAACTGTTAATTGTGTGTAAAACTGTCGAATTAAGACAAATGTTATCCATATAATTGTATTTCATAAAACATAATCGACGAATTCGATATTTGGTGCGTGTCAAATGTCCACGCATCGTTAAGCGATACGAATTCTATACAGTTCTACAGGTTTCAACAATTTTGTTCTTGAAAACTAATCGTTACATTTAAATAAAATTTAAGGTGTTTATTTGTTTCGAGTTTAAATCACTTTTCTATAATGTGACATGAACATATCCAATGCGATTAAAATACCTTTCCAAAATCAAATAGATTTTTAATGTTTACGTCGCAATGATAAACGTGTGTCCATGTATAATAACAAAATATAATAATAATACCTTGCTACGTTTATCCTATTACACGGTACGTTAATTTAATGTCGATGTTCGAGAAATCTGAAACATAAAATAGATGTGATTATGTCCAATATATTATTTTGCCGGAAATGAACAAAATATGTTCGGATAACTACATTATCAGATACAAAAAAAAAACTAATAATATTGTCCGATAATAAGCCGATCCCATATTTTCGCCTTATTCGTATGGATTTGCCAAGGACGCGGTAAAAATTTGTTTTTTACAATCTCTGTTATATTCGTACATATGTATATATTATTCATATTGTTTCGTCGATTTTGCTGTTTATGGTTTTAATTCAGTTATTCGTTCTCGAGAACGACTTAATAACTTTCGAACGCTGTTCATAGACGCGTTAATATAGAGAAAAAATTCCCTTTTTTTGGCATTGGTCCCTCGGTTGACAGGTTAGACTAAATTTAGCCCGATTTATCTTACCGCACATGCGATGACACTTAAAAAGATGTATTTACTTTAATTGAGCCGCGCCGAAGAAGGGGAGAATAAAATCCACCATATAATATGTGACTACTACCCTTCTTTCATCTGCCGCGTGAACCCTCACGCTACTCTCCCACGACCTACGTACATACATACACATACACACACACACATAAATCGTACCCGTCGTGTATACATTACACGACCATAATAATTATATTAGTGTTATTGTAAAATATGCATCCGGAGACGATATATATGTATGTATGTATGTATAGTGAAAGAGAAAGAGTGAGTGAGTGGTTATTGAGATACCTACCAGTTATGATAATAACGCGTAGTGTGAAAACGTACGTTAGGCGAACGGGTGAAAAATAATTTCGCGTATGAAATAAAACGATTGGGGGAGCCCCCGATGAATATGGCGGGCATTGCGTTCGCTATCGCGATTGAATTTCTCGAATATGTTTTAGTGAAATATATTTATATATATGTATATTGCGTCTGTTTTTGCCAGTGAAAGTTCATAAAACGCTACCGGAGTTTTACAAATATAAATAATATTTGTCGTATTTATTTATTGACTTTTGTTAGCCAAGGTGTCGAGGACACGCCTGTTTGTTGCCGTCGTCGTTTCGTCCCGCGTTGTTGTACGCGCCGCGTCCGCGTTATGTGCGTACCTGAAACCCGCGGCGACGGCCGCCGACCGTCGTCGTCGTCGGTGACCGTACCCAAAACGAAAAAATAACGACGCCCATTTACACGCATAATATATGATAATGTTTTAATATACGATTTGCATTACGCGTTTGCGTATAAACCCACGTGTAGAGAGGCGTTTACAATATTAGTCACAATACGCGCACCGTATATGACGCGTATAAACGACGAAAAACGCTTTTTCGATAACGACGTGTGGAGGCAACAGAAAAATGTACGCCGGTACAAAACGACCGATCCGCCGTCACACGCCGCCGCCGCCCCAAAGACTGAATAACGTTAAAGTCGCGCGCTCCGACCACCGTCGCCGCGGCCACAATGCTGGCCGGCGTACTTGACCGCGTGTTGCCCGGCCGCCGGTCGCAATACCTGCACCGGGTGAACGTGGAACGTGGCCCCTGGCCACCCGTGACCGCGCAGCAGCAGCAGCAGCAACGGCCGCACAGCTATCACGGCAACTGTGCGGGCAGTGTCCCGCAGCACGACCCGCTGCTACAGCACCCTGACCGTCGCGGTGCTGCGCTTCGGACGAGCGGGCTTAAGTTGGCCGCCAAGTTTTGGTCGTCGTGCGGATCGTCCAGGGCGGCGGCCGTGGCTCCTGCTACGGTGACCCGCGGCCGACCGGCGGTGGCCGTTCGAAAACGGGCGGCCACCGTGACGACTAACGGCGGGTTCTCAAACGTTTCGCACACTTGGCGTTTCAAGCGGCTAAGGTAGGCGCTATAAAAACTGTATCCGCGGCTCGTGCGTGCGTATATTTTTTATATACTTATAAATTATTCCTATTAATTTTTGTCGTCTGTTGATAAAAGAATAAATAAGGTCATCATATATTTACGTTTCTCGTATTTACTTAACGTATGATACAATATAGGTATTTTTAATATAATTTTACGGGTTTTCCACTTTCTCGAAAATTGAAAATTTCATAACATTTATCGGAAATAAAAACGTATTTTTTTAAATGCACAGAAATGTCTCGACGATTATTACACCGTTTACACCTATACTTTAAGTGTATATATATACACGATATTGCGTTTGCATAAAAAATTGTAACGTAATTTATATTGACGATTTTTACAAGGGTTGTTAAAGTCCCCTCTACCCTCGAAAGAAAAAACCTAACCCGCGATCGTGACAATGTTACGCTGCAAGTATTTTCGCATTACGTCATCGATGCAATAAGACACAAGTTCGACCTCGAAAGACAAAAAAGGTGCGCACGTGTATACGTATGTGTAGATCGGTCGTCGCGCCACTCGTGAGTGGGCGGCATTTTTTCTCCGTTTTCATAATTGTGTAAGAAAGACCTTCCCGCGATGACATATACAGATTACGTATATATAATATCGTTTTATAATTCGGTAGATGTTGATAGTTGCTCCAAGACGTATAGGTGATACACACATAATCCTCACACATACGTAGTGTTTTTATGGTAAAAACCAGATCCAAAGTCGTACATCTGTGCGTGTGTATGTGTGTATGTGTGTGTGTGTGTGTGTGTGTGAAAAAAACGAAAGAAAACCGTTGCATGCTTGCGCTGTTGTACGTTGCACAACGAGTTCCGACGAGTTTTTGTTCGTTTGCCAATAAAAAGAGTCCGGACATATTCTATTGTCCTTCAATAACGGACGTAAAATACTTTGAGATCGTATATTTTCGTCTCGTTCACTCCATTATTGTCGCCCATAGTGCCCGTCTGTCCTTAAACGTGTCCACGCAATATGAATAGTCTGCGTTTTAGACATGTAATTGCAATTACTGTCTACTTGCGTCATTACAAAATGTAATTGTCACACACGTTTCAATTTTACAATAGAATTCTTACTATTGGAATAAATTTTACTTATATGTATAAACTTTAATTCGAAAAAATTAGTTGTCCATACAGCCGGTAATGTTCAGCTTTATCAGGCTATATTGTTTAAGACACTAAAAATGCCTATTTTATTTTATTTGTATGTTCTAAAATATCGACTTTATGCGCCGTGACAACGTGTTTTAATTAAATTCGATTTTATTTTTTTTTTTTTTGTTACTATTTAAATTTATACCGTAATTATCTCGTGTTCCTTTAACTTTCTCGTTTGTTATAGGAATTGTTGTCTGTTTATACTATTATTTGAAAAAAATTACTACTGTCACTCGTAGAATGCGTTTCGTTACTCGTATACGGTTTTGAAATAAGAATAATACAAATTATATCGTATTTGATTTAGAGACCGTCATTTTTAGTCTACACGCTTTAATGTTTTGTGTGTTGAGAGAGACTTGATAAATATAAGACGCCTTTGGCATTATTTATTATAGTATTATAAAAAATAAACGAACGAGAAAATATAATATACTCTGGAATGACTGTGTTTGATCAACTGCCAAAGTATTTACAATTTATAAAATTAATATTTCAGTCTACAAAAGTAGTGATTGTCAATCGATATACTCGTATACATACGTAAACACTATATAACACTTATACGTGTTGTGCGATTGCCCCATCGTGTCTGTATATGTGTTTATGAAGAAATGTCTTTATACAAATAATAATAAAATAGTATTTCGTATAAAATCTAAATTATTCGTTGTTCAAATCTCCGTACTTATGATTCATCTCTAAATAGGTCTTTTATCTATTATCGCTAATAATAATCGACATAGCCATATATTTATGAGGTTGGTTTAGTGTTATGATTACCAATGAAACGTGTAATTACGTTAACTTTAGTCACGTATATATATATTGTGTATGTATGTATATGTATTCGCTTTCACACAAAACCAACTGCACTGCCGAAACTTATAAGTATTATAATATATATAAAATAATGGGTGACAACCAGTTGTGAATACCATTAACGTGTCATTAACAGTATTAACGCGCTTAAGTCATTTAGGTATACAGTAATACTTATATTATATTAATACACGCATACCTAACGTTAGTTACTTATCTGAAAATGTGTTTCTCCTGTTTGCGCCGAGTGGTCAACAGACGATAAAACCGTATTAATTACTTCGTGTGTACGTTTTGTGTAATATATACATAGATTTCATTTCGATATAATACTACTTTGCACGTTGCCGATTTGTAGGTCCAGGACAAATTTTCTATAAACTCCAACGTACTAAAATAATACATTATTTTTTCGAAGTGGTTACATAGTTTATAATGAAAGAGTATCGCAGCGTAACGATAAATCATTATCCAATTTTCGTAACGTAATATTATATAAAATGAGAAGCTACATCAGTCATCAGTCATTAAAATTTCAAATTCTCGTGGGTGTATGCATTATCGTAAATTTACAGAATAGTCAGCTGAAGTTTATTAAAAATTGATCACAACCGTTTCTTCGCCTCCTGTTCAAAAAACTCGTTATTGACATTAGCGAAGTCCAGGTTTACTATAATATACTATCATTTTCTATCAACAAAACCCATTGTCCCAATCACGAACTAATCTGTTTGTTTTTACGTTCGTTTTAATGTTGAAAATGATTCCTGACTGAAGCAATTAGTAAGGACTAACAGGCGTTGTTTAAAAATAGTATTTCGTAAACGTATGATATTTGCTTGTCTTTAACGAGCTTAAGTTAATGATCTACGGAATTTTACGACATTCTGTCTCGATAAAAACAATAAAACTGAAATAATTTGCCTGCAAAATTACCAGCATCTAGTTAGTTTACATAAGTTGGTTGTAAACTTTTAATTTGGTTGGCAACTTCATTGCTATGAAGATCCTCTTTAAACGAATATTCTATTTTCTCTTTTACTTGAATGTACGTCACTATCATTTGTTTATTTATACCAGATATAAGTTTATCGAAAATTATATAATGAATATCCCCTATAAAGGTTTTATTTTTTCTACGACCCCGAAAATCGACGTTTTTTTTTTAAACTTAGATGGCTTTCAAAGTCATAGTTCGTTTCACGAATATATTCAAGTTTACTGTTGAAAAGGAGCCGCGTTTGCCCATACATAATATGGACCTCCATATTATATTGTGTATATTGGTTCGCGTATTAGTCGTTAGAATTTTTAAGTGTAACTCAATATCGATTTTGTGTATCTTTTTTAATTTTTCGCTATTTATATGCGAATAATAACTATTCATTTTCCAGTCATGGTAGCAGAACGCCGGGAGAAGAACCGTCGGATAAGTCAACGGAAATGGCTGAAAGCGGTGGTGGTGGCGGGGCGACGGCGGCGGTGGCTCCAGCTCCCAAAACCGGATCGATCAAAGTACACTTGCCCAACAATGGGTTCAACATCGTAAAGTTCATCGATAACATCAATGTTAAGGTATAACCGATCTGTGTTCGTTTGGCCGCAATTATGGGCAATATTGTTGATAAACAAAAACATCGATATAATGACGTTTGTTTTTGTTTAAATAGGGTATTATATCTTTAGTCACCGGGCGTTTGGCCAATGGGTGTCCGCAGTATCAAGGCGTATACGGATTACAACTGTACCATCCATTATCTGGCGAGGTTCATTGGTTACATCAAGACTGCACAATGTCTGAGGTCGTAATCTTATCGAATTTGTCGTTATTTTTATAACGTATCGAAATGTAAATATTTTAATATTTGTGTATTATGCTTTTTGTTATTGTTCACTTCAGATTTACATCAAATACGACGACCAATATCCAATGTCTGAATGGAGATTCGAGTTGCGCGTTCGGTACTCCCCCGATGACATGGAGGACTTGTATGATAAAGACCGATTCACGTATTTTTTTTATTACGAC
The DNA here is from genome assembly GCA_025469175.1 of Geopemphigus sp. TES_GeoC_2020. NCBI lineage: Eukaryota > Metazoa > Arthropoda > Insecta > Hemiptera > Aphididae > Geopemphigus > Geopemphigus sp. TES_GeoC_2020. The sequence continues at coordinate 63,051 of JAIPRN010000329.1, read as the reverse complement.
CAAGTAAGAATTAATATTTTATTTTGTTTTCAAACGTACTCGTTTTTTAAAATTATAGTTTTTAAGATAATTTTTGACGTGCAATAGGACTAAGTTATTTTTAAACGCACTTTCTATCTCTTTGTTGATAAATTGGACATTCTCTCTTGAAAAATGTCTTAATGCGTATATATATATACGTATTCAAAAAAAATTAATATTTACTTACTTGAATAGACGAGGTTATATAATATATAGGTGCAGTAACATATTTATTTTTGTTACTGTTATTATTCGTTTGTAAAAACCTTCGTATAGTCAGAAAATATATTTATATACTTGAAAATAATTCTGATAAAATTATGTTTTTTGTGATGGATGATTTTTTTTTAATGATTAAAAGGCATGAAAAGTTCTTAATATCTGAATTTTATTATTCGCGGTAAAACTTAAAATCACGGGTCTTTTGGGGGAATGGGAGTGACATATAAATAGACCATCAGAAGTAAGAGACAAATGTAAAATATACCTTTTTTCAATAAGTATAAATAACAATGATGTCAATACGTACAGGTGAGGTTTGATTATTTGAGAAAAAATGACCCGACAACTCGGGTGGACATGGAAATGGCTGTGCAACTTTGTTGTTTACAAATAAAATGTTTTTTTCGAGAAGTACCTCAAATGTCGTTGGAAAAAAAATCGAGCTTGGAATACCTGGAACGAGAAGTACATTTATTGTTTTTATGCCAACACCAATTTTCCGTTATTTTGTTATGTTTTTGCTCCTACCCAGATTGGACTCAACAAATTCCTACCCTATTATATACTAGAATCGACGAAACCAAAGAATTTACGCAAAATGATCCAGCAACAATATAAAAAAGTCATGCAAACGTCGGAAAAAGAGTGTGTACTGCAATTTCTCAAACTTGTGTGGACATTCTACAAATATGATGAGGAACAGTTCAAATGCTCAATTGGGGTAAAACAGTTTTAAGAAATATATGTTTGTCTTTATGTTCACACCATTCGTGATATCAAAATTTGAAACATTTACAGTCCGGCTGGACGATACCTGTTGATCTGGTGATCGGACCGCGACATGGAATTTCTTACATCAACAATCAAGAATCCACGGTAAAATTGAAAAATAATTATATTACGAAGACAATTTGATTTTATGTTGGTTCGGCATTTCCAGCCCACAAAAATGGCAAATTTTGCTCACATCGAAAACATTCAGACATTAGTATCTGAATGTGAAACGCATCGCAAAACTCTCGTGCAACTTCAAGTAACTGACTCAGCCGACCCTCTGGTGCTCAGTTGCTCAACACTCGAACACATGTACAGCCTGGCTAATCTTATCGATGGATATTGTCAGTTGGCAAGAAAAACGAATGTTTCGTTGTGGAGCAAAAAAGGTAAGCAGAAATTCGTTAATAAATAAATGAACACAGAGGAATTTATAAACTTATTTCTTTTTTTATATTTGTGTACATTTTAATTAATTTACAAGCTGCCATATGGAACCGTTTTCCATGTCCGTGTGATTCTAAAGGTTTGTGTGTGTGTGATTATGATAAACTTAAATAAACGTTAATACAAATTATTATGATGGTCATATCCCATTATTATATATATATATTATAAATGTTGACATTTGCAGACTCGTCAAAAATGAAAAAAACCAAAGTGCTTGCAAGATTTTCCGATGATTATCCTGACGATGGTCCTATAGAAGAAGAAGGAGATTACTCGACTCTTGCAAGTATGAATTTTAATTAAAATCTACACACGAATGTTTCACTCTTTATCATTATGTCTTCATTAAAAAATGTTTCGCCTAATATTTTAGTACAATAAAGCCAATTATTGGATAAAGACTAATTTCTCTATGAACTAAGATGTTTAATGAACCCGCTAGTAATTGATTTAATAATGAGGACAACAACAAAGAGTTGACTTATAAATAAAATCTTTCTCCACTAGCCATTGTTGTTCCAATTATTTTTTTGGTATATTCATCATTGTTATATTTCTATTTAATTTTGCAGCTATTAGCAAATATAGCTATATGCCTCCAGCTCTTCTAGCTTTAAATTTAAAACGTAATTTAATTTTGATACATAGATTTAATTTTAATTTCATATTTATCTGTTTTTTTTTAATATCAGTTAAACAATTTTATATTACATTATCAATTGCTTTTGATTTTCTAAACAAATTATTGAATACACTTCTTTAAAGTACTCGTAAAATAATAATTATATTAATAATTAAATTTTCCAATAACAAACGTATTTTTTTAAATATATTGCAAAATGTATTTTATACTCATATTTCAGTATTAAATTAATTTCCTAATTTTACAATTTTGCAATTTTATTAAATTCAGTCATTACATTGTCGAAAATAATTAATTTTATTTGTCAAAATTATAATAATTAAATGTTGTAAAATATTTATTTATGTCTATTTTAATATTTGTTTTAGGTTGTAATTATGAGCTGTTCCGTGAACAGGTAGAATTAGGTGAAATCATAGGAGAAGGTCAATTTGGTGATGTGCATAAAGGAATATGTCACATGCGTTCAACTAAAAACACACCAAGTAATGCTGTGGCAGTAGCCATAAAGACTTGTAAGTCTGATGCTGACATGGCAACAACAGACAAATTTTTGGAAGAAGCTTGTAAGTACTAATTTACAATACACGTTTGTACCAAATGATATTTATGTGTGTACATTTATATATTAATCGTTCCATTTTATGTATGTAGATATAATGCAACAATTTGATCATCCACACATCATACGTTTAATTGGTGTGTGTTGTTCTTCACCTGTATGGATAGTCATGGAATTGGCCAAACTGGGTGAACTACGAGCATATTTACAAAACAATCAAGCGCATTTAGACTTGGCCACACTTATTCTATACTCATATCAACTTTCCACTGCCCTATCATACCTCGAATCCAAAAAGTTTGTTCATAGGTAAATATATTTCTTGTTGTAAGCATCTTAATATATTTTTATACAACATTCAACAGGATCATACATCTGATCAATTAACAATCTGATGTGTGTATATATATGATAAACGTCCATAGAAATATTTGTTTACAGGGACATTGCTGCTAGAAACGTGTTGGTGTCATCTCATCATTGCGTGAAATTGGCTGACTTTGGATTGTCACGTTGGGTTCAAGACCAAAGCTATTACAAAGCTTCCAAGGGTAAACTACCGATCAAGTGGATGTCACCAGAATCTATCAACTTCAGACGGTTTACAACAGCCAGTGATGTGTGGATGTTTGGTGTATGCATGTGGGAGGTGTTGATGATGGGTGTGAAGCCGTTCCAGGGGATAAAAAATAATGACGTCATTGGTAAAATTGAAAATGGAGAACGGTTAGCGTTGCCTCCAAAATGTCCACCCAGATTATATAGTCTTATGTCTCAATGTTGGTCATTCGAGCCGAGCAAGAGACCCACATTCAAAGATGTCAAAGAAGTGCTTAAGTAGGTTTCAGTTTTTACATATATTGTATATATTATGAATATAATAATAAAATATATTTGTTGGTAAAAGATGCATAGCATATGATTATCATTTGTTTTATATTTCAGTGAGATACTGATTGAAGAGAGGCATCAACAAAAAGAAACTCTCAGAAGGGAAAACCGTCGAGTGCATACCCTATCTTGGGGTAAGTAAAACAGTAACAATAAAATCCGTTAGTAACCAGTGCCACAATATTAATGTTAATTTTTGGTTTTATATTTTTCAAAAACAATAGGGTCAAGCGGTTCTTTGGATGATCCGTCAGCACCACCTAAACCTTCACGACAATTGAGTGTGGACCATAACAACAAGACCGAGTTGCCTGTATCCACATATATAGTCGCCCAGAATGCTGAAGTGTTGGCTCACCTTTTGAAAGAAAATGAACAGCGCAGTGTCAACCCATCAGTATACACAACGCCAGCCACTGGATTCAATACGGTAACAGTAGACTTCCTTAATGACGTAGACGATGACAAAACCATTTCGGCCGGGAACAGTATACTGAGCATGGACTCTGTGGGACTAATCCCTATGGACGGTAGTGGTGGCAGTAACCAACCGTCCACTAACAAGACATTACCTAGGAATTTCACATCTGGGGCTGCTTCACTAACATTGCCAAACTCAGCAGATAAGAGACGGTGTTCAGACGGAGGTTTGGGTACTTGCGCTGCTGCGGCGGCTGGTGGAGGAATAAATAATGAGGTTCAGTTCGTAGTTGCATGGTGTGATATCATGATGTATTTGATTGCATGATTATAGCACAGATTGATCCTTTATACATAATTATAACTTTGTAGTGTAATTTGACATATCATGTACTCTATACAGTTGTGCACATTCTTCTAGATCATTCTTTTATTTATGTATATTGTTGTTGTTGATATATTTTTTGGTAAACAATGGATTTTCAAATCATTCTCAGTATTTAGTTCATTCTTACGCACTATAACGTTAAAAACAGTACCATATTGTTCACGTAGATAGATTATTTAACTAAAAACAATTACGCGCATGATATTGTGATTGATGACCAATTGTTTTTTCTCCTAATCTTCAGGGAACTAAATATTATGGAAACAACGCGATTGGTATTTATGATAACGAACCACTTTCTGAAGTAGAACAGTTGGAACGTAAACTAAGACAACAACAAATAGAGTCTGAGAGAGACAACTTGTGGTTGGCTGAAGAAGAAACAAACTTGGTTCGTCTTCTCTTTTTAAACCTCCTTATCCCATCGGTCGTTTAAAATTATTAGTAATATTAAATATATGTTTGGCCATTACAGAAAAAGAGACTGTCTTTAGTAGCAAGTGCATCAGATAACGAATCGATTGATGGCAAATCATCATTAACACCACCTTCGTCTTTAGATCGAAGCACCAAAACAAAACTGACAGAAGACCGTGTTGTTGTGATAAAAGTGAGTGGAATTAATAATGAATAAAACTAAACAAACATAATGCTATTATTGTCTTTTAGAAACTTGAACCTACGCCAACAGCAGATTTAGACAGAAATAATGACAAGGTGTATGAGTGTACTACGCTGGTTGTCAAGGCTGTTATGACATTATCGCAAGGTAAAAATTGCTAGAATTCTAACAAAACTCTAATGGGTACTTAATTCAAATGTCTTATCGTTGTGATAGGAGTGCAACAAAATCAGACAGAACGATATTTGGAACTAGTCAAAGAGGTGGGTCTCCAACTGAGAGCTTTATTAACGAGCGTCGATAGTCTGGTACCATATTTCCCTCAAAGTGCTCACAAACAAGTAAGATCTCTATTGCTATAGAAAACGATATATGGCTGAAACGAACACATCGCAAAAACATTAATTGTTTGATTTCAGGTGGAAATGGCACATAAAGTTCTCAGCAAAGATATGGCAGAGCTAGTGAACGCGATGAAAATTGCCCAAAAGTATTGCCATACCGCTGTTGACTATTTGTACAGCAAGTAAGTGTCACTGAACCAAATATTGTTCACTACGTTAATAATTATTACAATGTTTTTTATTTTATTGTCGTAGAGAAATGTTGTCTTCGGGTCATATTTTAGCCATGGATGCCAAAAACCTGTTAGATGTTGTTGACTCTGTGCGCATGCAATATCCGGAAGTAGAAGCGATGGTCCGTGGTCGGCCAACAGAAACGGCTAAGGAACAACATCCTGGTGTGGCCGCTTCATAGTAGTACTTTTTATAGTATGCATTCCTACCTAATTAACTTCGTCTATCGTACACCAATATTATTATTATCGCTATTATATTTTTATTTTTAATGTAATAATTAATCGACTGCCTAGTAACTTCTTTTTAATTGTTTATTTTCGTTTAACTAAATTTGTAAATAGTGTATTAACGGAGGATATTTTTAAGTATTTCAAGTCGTTGAATGGAATACGTTTCGTTGATGCTCTACTTTATACAATATTATATGTATAATTTACAACATACTGCTTTCCATCGCCGTTAATATTCAAAATTCATTATTCGTTCCTTTTGTAATTGTCGGGTGCGTATGTAAAATAATTATTTTGATCCCAGTCTCTTTACTAGTCATTAAATATTTTTACCCGTTAATAATGTTGCTAGATGATTTTATTTGTTTACGTAACTTATTTTCCAAACATAAATGGAATCGAATAACTGCGCCTAATACCTAAATAAATATTAATAACTAAGTTTATTTTTTGTTTTTACGTGTTTTTATTTTTTATTTTGAGTGATGCGCGTGTAAGTTAAAATTATACCAATTATTATTTTTAGAGTTGTATATCAAAAACAAAAGGTATGTGTATGCGTGTGTGTTTTCTATTTAGTGATTGTAAATGAAAGAACTTAATGGTTTCCGTTCAAACAAATTCTTTATCGCTCATATTTTTTACAAAAAAATAGGTTAAATTGTATTAAGATAGACATAAATGTAATTTCATCGATTTGAGATCATTTCTTTCCTTTTTATATAATATGTATTTTTTTAACGTTAAGTTTTTCATTGGTTTTATATTAGTACTTCGTAATCGAAACCAATATTCTTTATTCTAAACTATTTCCAAACACATATTTCTCATTTGTATATGTTTATGAATTTTAATAGAATTTTATATCAAAGTTGAGTCGTTTATATGTGTATATAAAAATGAAAGTTACAGATATTTTTAAAAATATCTTATTATTTTATTATATGTTATAGTCGTCAGTGGCGTACAATTAAATTAATGTAATTCAAATTATATGAAATCAAACAATAATCCATTACTTAATTTCTATGATCTGCTTTTACCAATAAACACAGTTAAGTAAATTAAAATGTTCAGGAAAAGAGCGGAAACCTTAATCTTTCAAATTTTTTTTAGTATTATTTCTCATTTATGATATTGTGATCTTACGTATTTTTAAACGCTCAAATGTTATTATTTTCATACACTGGTAATTTATTATTGTTTTGTTTTTTTTTTACATATATAAAATAAAGAATGACATTAAACTAACTCTATAGTACCACATGTATAATATTCATTGTTAACATCCTACAAGCGTAACATATAGCCACAGATCATTTTGTTACAGTTATGAAAAACATATTCATGCAATAAATGTCTGTGTAATATAATTAATTAAAATTATTCCCAAATTCTAGTTCTTCTATAAGATTTAATTTTTTTAAATATTTTACAAAAAATCAAAAATTGTTTACAAAAATGATTCTTTGTAAAGGATATTTTTTTCAAAATTAGGTTTTTAATTTTAAACTAAACAATAGTTCCCATCTACAATAATTGTTTCAATCATTATTTAACCAATTATCATATACCTTATTTAGAGAAAATACGATCTCGAATGACACATAGTTAGGAAACAATGAATTTATTGCATTGTTTGTGTAAAATGTGTGTAACATTATTTATGTTTTACTTTTATATTTGATTTAATACATTTTTTTCAACAATTGAATTTTTATTAATTGAATCTATGGGTTTTCATAATAAATTTGTTATATAAAATATTTTCGTGTTTAAGACGATACCTAACTGTAATAAAAAATATGAATTGTCGTAAGAATTGAAAATTTTTAAATCAAATTAATAGTAATAAACGTTATTTGGTTGTAGATGAGTTCCATTGTAAATTGCTCCCAGATCAGCTAAATAATACGCTTCCTTCTTGCCATAGTCATTGCTCTCTGTTGCCACAAGTTCCTAATTAAATGAAAAAATAGTTAGTCGTCGTCGTCCTAATATCTAATAGTTAAAAGATAGAAACGTACCAAAGAGAGCGAATTAAAGGTTCTTAAATTGTAGATCAGTCGTTGTATCATGACGCAGTTGACAACAGGAATCTCCCCATAGTTGCACCAATGATCTAATATTTTATTATCCCAAAATATCAGTAAGTTGAACAAATTTATGGAATCGGTCACAAGTTCCACGTCGTACACGTCTAAATAAAAACGTCATTTTAGCGTACAATTTGCTAAATACCGTTTCGGTTAAGTTTCAAACTTTTTTTTAACACGGAAAACGTTTCGTGATTGATTCCGTAAAATCGTTAAACTTTTAAATACCGTACGTACTGCCGAGTAAAATTATTCACGATACAATCGTCGTGATAAAAAAACGAACGTTCGGGTTCGAACCCTTAACACCAAATATATATATACATATATATACATTTATAAATATTTAAATCGAAACGCACGTTTACTACGGTATGTTCGAATATTCGACCTCGACATTTTTTCTTTATGCTACTAACTCAATTGGCGCCTAATAGGCACACGCTACACAGTACCTACTTTTCACCTATGAATGTAAATAGTACACCTACTGTTGATGAGTAGTACTTCGAGGGCTACAATCGCCGCATATAAATGCGCGTTATCGACGTTCTGATCGCCCGGCACGATCGACGACACGTTCCTGTAAAAACGAAAAGTGAAAAGGGTTAACAAAATATTTTTAAAAAAAAAACCGCCACTTTTTAACCCACCAATCGCTCCCCCCCCCCTCGACATAATGACGCCACGCACGTCGCGTGTGTTTTACTCGCTAGTAGCGTGCGTTCGACTTTTTCTAATGGGAGGAAAATATACGTCGCGTCAATTGACTACACGACATTTCGTCTTAACAACTTGAACTTTCAAACAGCCGAGTTTGGTCTAAACCGTCTAGAAAATCGGTTTTTAACTTTATCTAGTTAATTTTGTCATCGATTTTGCCCATCCTCGGTACCGATAAAACATACGGGCGAACACAATCGGAAAGCTACATGTTCACTTTGATCATTTTTGTTGTTCTTCGAAAGTTCATTTACATTTAAAACGGAATCGAAAATTTCGCGAAATAAAACCGATTATTTAACGTAAACGGCAATTCAATAGCAAACGCGTGAGGTTTGAATAAAGCGCACCGAGATTTGGTCGTGCAAAACTTCCATACACTTGACACGCTCAGCTTTTTCCAACGGAGATACGCGCATTAACGGCATTTTATCGAATTTCGTAAGTCGAATATATCTAAAGTTGAATCAATAACGTTAATCACTGCCCTTTAAGAAGTCATACGAAATGCATAACGAGTAACGGCGTGGTAAATTATTTTCAAAAAGACGAAACGGAAATGTCGAAAAACCCGATTTTTTCGAGCGAAAAGTTTCGTTGAAACATTTTTTAGTTAAATCCGATAAATTGTACCAATTTCGCGTACGTTATACCGATTTATATTCGTTACGTATTTATGGATAGTAAAAATAAACGAAAAATACGCGTTTACGTAACTCGTCCATAAGCACGAGGGCGAACGTTCTTCGATACGCATTTTTCGTAAAAAAAACTTAGAACGGTTCGGTTTCGATTCAAATAACGAAAAACGTTCTTCGTTTCCGACTCGATCGTCCAATAAGATTTTGCGACATTTTCGAAAATGAACTTTACGCCGAAAATACTTCGATCGAAACCGGGTGAATCGGATAACGAATAATAATCGTCGTCGTAGACGCCGGACATACACACCTCCTCGTCGCCGCCGTCCCTTTAGGCTTATTTCCCCTATATACTCACCACGGATGATTATCGGCGAACCACACGCCGGCACCCGCGGACGGCTGGCCACCGTATCTCGGATTCATCAGACAAGTGCCGATTACGTACGCCCGCCCGACGTTCAATCTACTAAGTCCGAGGTACATTGCCATTTGAACGGGTTGAAGTCGAATTTACCGTACCAAGTCTCTGGAAAAGAGAGAATGACAACGTCGAATTACCGTACGTCCGTACGTTACGCGTACCTCGGTAAATATACCGAACGACGGCGGAGCGCGTGAACGATTAGATTCGTAACATTCAATTATGGCCAAGGCGTTATCGACACAATCGCCGCCGTTGGACGACGCCTAGCGTTATTTATTATACGAACGGCGCGTACAAGGCAAAATGAACCGAATTCGAACGGACGGGCGCGCTGAACAACACACGTATACGCGTGCGTACGAAGAATAAAAGGCTTATATTTTCCACGGTTCCCGAAACGAGAGAGTTTCAAGCCCGCGGAATTTCGAAAAAATCGCGAGTAGACGGTCTGATCGTAACGTTGGCTGGCGCGCTTGAACGGCGCATTACCGCGATCTAAATAAGTCTAGCGACTGTCGGCGAACCCGACTACGCGTTGTCGACAACTAGTCCCGGGCTACTTAAACGATTTCGTCTCCGGTATTACAACGTGGTCGGGCCGTATAAGCGGAGTAGAAATCGGAGTCCTTCAGGACGAAGCGACACGACGAAAATCGCCATTAGTCGTTGCGCGCACGTGGTTTGGGGGAGTAGGTGGGTGGGGTAGGTTTAACTTCGAAACGCGTTCACGACACGGGAGTTCGTCGATAATTGTTAGGAGCGATACGGCGTCGATGGTAATCGTTAAGAAAACTGTTCGCGCGTTACGCGTCAATTTCGAAAACGGGCGAGAACGAGGAAAAAAATTGCGCGTGTCGTTTACCCTACGCGGCGTCCGGGTCGGTCGTTCAGGCACAGTGCCTGTGTTCCCCGGTCGCGGCGATAAAACGAACGGAACGAGCCGGCAAAAATCGGCGGTCCGACGCGCGAAAACTTACAATTATTATTCCTGCGTGCGAGGGCTGAAAATTGTTCGTGAGTCGGCGTAATACGCGTCCTGTACAGTGAAAGTACGGAGAGCAAAAACAAACAAGGAAGGACGCGACGTGACGAATGGGCCGTTCGCAAGAGCCCGCGAACAGGTTGTGCATTCGCGTGTCCGCCGTCCGTCCACCCACCCGCCCGCCGGCAATGAATGCGCCTCAAAACGTTGGATTTTCCTCGTTCGATCGTCTACCGTTTCGCGGGACAGGTCCGTGTGTGGTACAACTGTAGGTGTCATTTTGAGGCGAAGCCCTCGGTTGCGGCAAACTTGGGCGCGACGTCGCGACAACCCCTTCCACCCCCGGATAACATTTTTCACTTTTTGTAGTTTTTTAAAGCTCGAAATACGAAACTTAAGTATATATAAATAAATAAATAAATATATATATATATATATCTTTTTTATTTTCCTCGCCTTATTCTCCCAGCTATTTGGGGTCGGCCACCTTGATCCTCAACCCCCACTTGACTCAATCTCCCACATCATTCACGCACACACCTGCAATCCTCATATCACACTCAATCCCGTTCAACCATATATATATATATATATTCGTTTATTTATTAGTTTACTAGTGCTTATTGTATTGATTAATTCATTCAAAGGGCAATAATTAAATTGCACGTTAATAATGAATACATTTTAGACAAGTTTTCATTAGTAAAATGAATTTCTAATTCGCTCTTTAAACTAAATTGCAAACCTAAAATAAACGTCTCCATATTTAACTATAGACTTAAAATTATAACGATAATTAATGATAACCGCTTAATAATCAGACTACTTGTAATTAATTTTTTTCGTATTTACATTTCTGCTACAAAAAAGAAAACATACTACATAATGTGAAACGATAAAGTAAATCTAAATAACCGTAAAATTAATAATTCGTCGTATTTAAAAAAATGCTCTACTTAAACTTAGTTTTCACACAACTTAGCCACAAGCTGTGTATTTCACTATAAAAATTAACGATAATGAAATGGCTTAAATTTTTTTAGGGAGATTTAATAATTTTGTACACATTTCGTATTACTATTATTAAGTGTACATCTAATAACCACATAATTGTACAGATAAATAAGGAACACAATAAATAGTTACAAATAAAAAAATTTTATATGTTTAAAATCTTGTCTTTTAATCAAGTCTCTACAAATACAGTACTTTTTGTCATTTAAAAAGAAACAAATACAAAAGTATTAATAAGTAAATTAAAGTAATAAATAGAGACTACAATTATGAGTCAAAACTATATTTTGGCCCCCATTCTGGCTAACTTATCAGCTTCCTCATTACCAGTTATGCCTTGATGGCCACGAACGTAAGTCTAAAATTAATAAATACAATTAAAATGGAAACACAAATGAAATACGAAATGAAATTTTTTACCCAGCCCACTGATTTCATTGATTTTAACTTTTTTTGTAGCAGCATAAACATTTCTTTGTTTTTAACTTCAGTACCTGAAAAGGTTTTCCATCCGTTAACTTCCCAACGTGGCATCCATTCATTTACACTTTTAATGACAAATTCGGAATCCGTATGTATATTTATTTTAGACAGACCTAAACAAATACATCATTTTATTACATAATTTTCATCTAATATTTTTTATATACTAAACACAAAACTTTACCAGTAGCCTTAACAATATCAATTGCTTTAATGACAGAATAAATCTCTGCATTGTTATTAGTTTGTACTCCAGGTACTTTCACTGACAAATTCCTAAAGATTATTTTTGTTAAAACTGTTTCCAAAAACTATTCGTCATGAAATTACTTACAGAGGATGACAATTTCCAAACCATATTCCTGCGCCTGCAGACGCTCTATTTTTACCATTATTTGAACAAGCACCATCCGTAAACACAATGACTTCGTAGTTACCATTCAAATGGAATAATTTTTCTGAAATTTGGTATAGCGTTTTTATTTTATAAATATATTAACCTGATACAACACAAAAGTTCAAATCCATTAAAATTATGTTAAAAAAAAATTACTTCCTGTTTCTAGTTCAGACGAAAGGAAGTTACCATCAATACCATCAATATTTGTAGAAAATAAATTTTGTTGATCAGATAATGGAAGGGTTTCATTTACAAAACTTGGACTATAAAATTAATTTTTAATTAAATTATAATATATGTAAGACGATAGAATGAACAATACAAAATACATACCTTTCAAGAATGGGTAATGAAATACATTTAGATTGTACTTCAATTAAATTGAATATTTCATCAAGTTTACCGCAAACTTCATTATTCAAGTTCCTTAGTTGTGTTACACAAGGTAATGAAAATCTTGAAATAGATGTTACTGCTTCTTGTAAATCGTTTAACGCAGTTTTTACCTAAAGAAAATATTTATATATATATTTAACGATTTCAAAAATATTGCAAACACGAGAAATAATATTTTCATGCATTATTCACCGAATTGATTGGTTTTTCCAAAGACTGGATTTCAGCTGTTTTTAAACTTTTCTTTTTTTTAATATTACTAGCACTTCTTTTTATTCCTGATGATACAATTTTACATTTTAAACCTGTTATACAATTTTTCGCATCCGTTTCTGTACTAAACTTTTTGATGCATGAATTTACATCGGCATCTCTCAATCCACGAGCTGTATCCCTATAAAATAATTATATCAATACATACTTTTAATTAGTAAAACGTTTTATAAGTCGTTTCAACAAGATTTAAATTAATTCGTTTTGCGTGATTGAAAATAAAAATAAACCGCGCAAGTATTTAAGACTACCATGTGGGAAAAAATAAAACGACATTTTTGCACTTTTCGTTTTATGTGCTTCGACGAAACTGAAAATCGAAATGTAAGTATACACGTTATATTTAGTTGAGATTCATTACCAATCGCAAGATATTATGCCCATCTTCGATTTTTTAAAAATGACGGCGTAATACGGCATCTTAACGAAACGAGAAACTATTAACTTGTACAATAGACTGGTACTGAAACAAAATTTTGTAGTAAAATTATACTAACGATCGTTCGATAACGAACACAATGCATTTACCCTGAACAACGCGATATTGACAGTGACGACGCGACAACAAATTTTCGAAGGAAAACGACGTTAAAGTGTGGCGGCCATATCATAATTGAATTCAGGGATGGTAAAATATTTTCCCGTTTTAGTAGTTTCGCCTGTTAACTGTATTGCGTTGATAAGCAACGAGTGATAACGATAATTGTTTACATCTTAACATCGTAACGCAAATTAATTGATAAATTGGTCATTACAATAGCAGCTGCTGTTGGATTAGAATATAAAAGTATAAATTTACGACATACTTGCGCCAAACGATATTCGTATCGTTTTACTATTTCGCGAATAAATGAAAAGCCAACTTCTTTCAGAATACTTGCTGACTTCATAATACTTTTGGCCTTTTTAAACACTTCAAAGTTCGAAACAAATTGCAACACTGCTTTATATCGAGTACTTCCAAACATAATAAAAATTCGACAACAAAATTTATATTTTTATCCTAATCCAAGAAAACTATTGCCATTGGAGAACCATCAAAGAGAGTACTTACCCAATATGGTTCAGTCACCTTTAACTTTATTTATTCTTAAAGATTTAAAGGGTATTTATTAGTAGAAAATCGATTGAAAAAACTATATAAAAGAAGACAGGGTGAAAAACCCTCCAAAAATTATAATTAATCGAAAATACAAATATAGTAATATTCAATAATTCATTAATACAAATAAATAATAATACACATAATACATAATTTCAGTAATACAAATTAAATATTCGTTACACTTGAAGATATATAATTATTTTCAAATTATATAAAATATTTATACAAATTTATATACCAAATAAATACATAAAAATAATAATAATGATAATACAAACAATGATATTTTAAGATAAAAATTAATGACCAAAAAAATTATTGCACACATATTATTCCTTCTAAATTTTGTATCGTTTCATTCATATAAAATAAAAGAAATCATTACTCTCTCCTTCATTTTTAAGTACACATCGTAACAAATAAAGCTATTTAACAACAATATTGTATAATACATTCGTTATATAACTTTGTTTGTTGTATAGCTATAGAGATCATAAAATTAATTTGTGTACCATATTATTATACAAAATTATGTGGATTAATATATAGCACAAGAAACAAAAGTACAGATTATCATTTGTATGAATTTTTATTGCATTTGTACCTATGCGTGTGAAATATGAAAAATTAACATTTGAATGTACATACAAATGTTTATATTTTTCAATAATGGGAGTTGGTTTTGTAACGAAAAAAATATTATTTTAATTAAATAACTCTTTTACAAATTTTTTTAGTCTATTAAATAATTTGATTATAAAGAATATAATTAAAACGTTGTTATTGATTTAGTGTTAAGAATATGGTTTAATTATATATACATATATATTTATTTATTTAATACTGTTTTATTTAGAAATTATAAATATTAACAAAAATTAATATTCATAATATATATAAAATAATTCAAACATATTTTATTTTTAATAAAAATCACGTCATTTTAACATATATTACTTAATCATTGAAAAATTAAAAACATTTAATGTTTCTAACAATACACAGTAACGAATTAGTAAATTATATTTTATTAATACTGAAAATACTATACAAAATAATACTTAATTCTGTTGAAGTTTTTTCAATATCAAAAAAAATAATGAAAATAGTTGATTTACTATTGTTGAAATGTAAAAATGTATTTTACAATAATTAAGAACATTTTTATTATTACACATATATATATGTATATATATATTTTTACAATAAAATAAAAATTACCATAAATCAAATAAATATTTTCCTACAAACGTTTATTCGTACATTTGATATATATTAACAATTAACATTAAAATGATACTTATTTATTATAAGTTGTGTCTATAATACTTATAATTTTCAACAATATTTGATTGCATAAATAATCAATTTTTAATCACATTTATATATAGGATAATTATTGTAAAACAATATATATTAGTAATACTCAAAGAAAAAAAATATGAGAATATAAAAATAACTTATTTGGTTGTTTTAAGGCATGCATTATTTTTCCATTTTTAAAGGCATTAAATAACTTATTAAAAGTTCCAATAATAGTAATAATATGGAGTAATAATGACAATAATTATAAATACAAAAATCACGTATACAGTAAGAACATTTAATATTCAAATAAAATGAAAAAAATGCGATGGACGGATACTTGAATAAAAATTTTACTTATTTGAATAAATGTATTTTAGACAATTAGTAAATAAAAATGGTTCAATTTTCCCAATAATAAAGAATATAACTATACATTCATTATGTTTGAAATACAAGTATTTGAAATATAATACAATTTTGAACGCATATACACTACTAAATAGTGTATTCATCATGTACCACAAAATAATGATTAATTTACATACATTGACGCAAATAAACTATTTATTTATAAAGAAAGGACTGTATTAGGTCTTTAATAGAAAACCATATATAGAATCTAAAAAAAAAATTTACTAAGGGAAAATTTTACTATTTTCAGTCTACTTTTATATATTATTTATTTTATTGGAATGTGTT
Source organism: Geopemphigus sp. TES_GeoC_2020 (assembly GCA_025469175.1). Lineage (NCBI taxonomy): Eukaryota > Metazoa > Arthropoda > Insecta > Hemiptera > Aphididae > Geopemphigus > Geopemphigus sp. TES_GeoC_2020. The sequence continues at coordinate 46,700 of JAIPRN010000329.1, read as the reverse complement.
TAGGTTATAACTAGACTGTTTTGAATGCTAATAATTTTATAAAAGTATAATGATAATTATTTTTTGAGATCAGAGGAAAAAGATTTGTCCAGTTAGAATTTAAGTTTTCTAGTCAATAGAAATTAAATATCGTTTGTTTAATAAAATGTGTATTAAATTTGAAAAAATAAATTAAGGTGTGTGCATAATATTAAGTTAAGAATGCATGTAGCCTATAACAGTGTTATATTGACTATCACCTTGTAAAATATTAATATTAATGATTAGGATTTAACTGTTTTATAAAATACAAATATTTAACTCTACAACAATAAACATTTGAAAATATGAAGTGGAAGACAAATTATTTATTATCAAAACAAAACTACTTATTTATTATTATAATTTTTTTCTGGAATGCTATTATGCTCCTATTAACTTATATGTATAAGCTCATTTTTAAGACACTGTTATTACTTGAGAACACATGACATGTAGCTTTAATATTGTTTCTACTGGTCTGTAGTACTAGTAGAATCATTGGCTACTTGTAAAGCTAATCCTGCAGTCAAATCTACCACTTCATCTTGATCATCTTCTTCAGAAGTATTGACTGTGGTAGCAGCACTATGAGCTGACTGTTGTGATCCACTAGATAATTGTGATGTTCTAGATAAAGATCCTCTTCGTGGGGCTGACATTGTGGCTCGTTGGTTGGCTGGCTTTACAGTAACAATCAAGTTATGACTATTGGCTACCATCATATCAGTTACCTAAAAATAATAACATATATGATAAAAATATAATTGAAAGTATTGTTCAAAAATTATTTCGCTTGAATGTACCTGGTCTAAAGTTTTTCCAACAACTTCAATACCATTCACTTCTAAAACCTCGTCATTGACAGCTAATAGTCCAGTACTTTCTGCCAAACCACCAGGAACCAATCTGGATATAAAAATACCAGGGACCTTTTCTACACCAGAAGTACTGACTCGCACGCTAGTACCATCTCTAATATAAAAACCTAATGGGCGTTCTGAACCATGTTTTAATAATCGAACTCGTCGACATGTCTCTGGAACTACATCTACATCTATAATAGCAGATACCTAAAAACAAAAAAACAAAATTATAATATTCCAACATAATAATAACAAATATTTATTTTACCTGTCGGAAATCTTGAGGATTTGATATCCATAAATGTTTGGCTTTGCTAGGTGTACCACCTAAAATTGAAGATATAATATTTCGAGGTCTATAAGTACCATAGCCATTTAATTCTTCAAGACTTTCACCTGAAAGTATAAAAAGAAAATATCAGAACTGAACTTTTACTATTATAACTTTGATTATGAATTGTATAAATATACATAAGCTTTAAAAATAAAAATAGTTTTAAAGAAAGAATTCACCAATTATATTATTATCTAGGTGGTTATTATTTTTGTTACTATACTCAAAATACATATATTTAAGAAAAAGTCACATTAAGCAGTGCTTACTGATTGATAAAAATAAAATATAATTAATTTTTTATCATAACACATTTAAAACAATCATAAAAGGTTTAAAATGCAATTAAAATTTGATAGCTCACGTAATAATAGTATTAGATAATCTTTTGTAATAAAAAACCAATATAATCTTTTTACAAATATTAAAAATACTTAATTTTAAAATACTTTATTATAAGTACATGTTAATAATTTGAAATCATGTATTACTGTATTATTCAATACATAGAAATATTGAAAGTAAATGAATTTACTGATATTTATATTTGATTGTTTGCACACGCTGAATTAAAAATATTGGTACCTATTTTTTTCAGAAATAGTAATACAATCAAGTTAAAGGAAGTACAAGATGTGATTTTACAAGAGCAATTATTAAACAATAAAAAAAACTTTTTTATAATTAGTTTTAAAAATGTACCATTTTATTTGAAGTCAAATGTAACATAAAACACGTTTGAATTTGACTATTTTAGTATATTGTGTGCTTACATTTTTTTAGATTATAAAAAATATTACGATACAAAAATTACACAAAATATAACTGATAATATATATATATATTAGATAAATTGTAAAAATCGCCGCCCAATATGGAACAAAACCATGTCTTCCACGTTTTTATTTTTTTTAATTGCATTGTGTAAGTAGAATTATTAAACTGGGTTTAATAGTTTTTAATAGACAACAGTGAAACAATACTAAAATGAATATAAAAAAGAATTTACATTTTAGGTACCTATTCTGCCATTAAAACTTACGAGTTGACAGAAAATTGATAAGAACTCACAAATTATAAGCCACTTATGTATATTTATCACGAATATTGATCGAGGGTACTCGTACGTAATTTTGCCATTTCAAATAATCATGTTTACATATTTATAAATTAGAAGTAATAATCCCACAGATAAATTAAACTATTGAAAACTTATGGACACTAAAATACTTGAATCTATAATTATATATATATATATATAGATATATTTTATACAAATAATATCAATAACAGTTTGATAAATATTAGACAGATAAAATTGTATTTTAAATGTGACTTATGGACGAGACTTGTAGTCAAATATCATATAATCTTAAAGAATTACAATACTAGAAAGAATTGTCAAACTTATTGCAATTCGATTATTTCAATATAAATGGAATAAAATCGTATATATCACCTTAAAAACAAGTTTAAAAAGAAATCTCGTAATATTTTGATTCAGTAAAAAAAGTTTCATAAGTATAAGTCATTCACCCAATGGCGATAACAAGAATCGTATACAGACCGTCAACTAAAGTAATTTGTATTCAAATAAGCCCATAGGCTATTGAAAAAAAACCAAGATCTTATATGCATACTATGATTTGTTAAAATATTATGTTATTCTGTGATGGTTAAGAATATCGTGACCAAGTCGAATTAAAAAAAAAGAAATTTATCCATATAATATTTAAAACTAATATCGAACACGTTTTTATACGTAATTATATTACATAATTTTTTTATACCAAATATCGATTATAATGGAACTGTTTTCTGCGTTGTTTCAAGTCAATATTATGTAATTTAATCCGTCGCAGGTCTAGTAGTCATTCGGGTGATTAATGTGTATATTCAATTAGCTCATAAAAAAAATCTAGACGGGGTATAAGTCAAGTTTATTTTACAGTTATAAACCGATGTAATAAGTCTAAGTAAATCTCTTTTATCTTGCTCTATACATTTATAACGTTTAGAATTATGAAAAATTGTCTCAGTAAATAGTTATTAAATTTTTCTAGCGAAAAATAAAATTTTACTATTAATTTTTTTTGTATAATTTGCACACTGTTGTACGGATAAAAACTTGTTTTATCGAAAAATCAGAAAAATAAAAGGAGAATTTTTTATTCCAGACAAGTTGACTAGTAGGTTAAAAAATATTCTGGATTGACTGGTGGAATAATGTCGTGACAAAACAAATTCAAATATTGACAGTTAAACAATGGACTATAGCTTGAAAAAACATTCAGATACTTTATATTGTTATTACCTACGTAAATATGTATATTATGTATTGTATAACATATATTATAGCCATATTTTACCACAGTTTTTCATCCATAAGTAAGAATAGACATTAAACATAATGAGGACGAATACATGCTGTTACTTGTGAGTTGTATAAGAAAATACAATATTAAAAAAAAACAAAACTTAGAAAAGAGTCAACTAATACAGAATTATTTCTGTTTACGTCCTTGTGGGATTTACAGTGAGGAAGATGGAATTCATGATGCAATACTTATATAGTATATACCTATCACGCAAGGCGTGTGTTGAGAATAAGAGTTTAGTACATGACTCACGCGAACGTGGTTGTATCACGAGACGGTCCATTCAGTCCACAATGTCGATATACATAATATATACAAATACAACGGTGTACGTATCCATAATTTAAAAATCATTTGTTAGATATTATATAGATGTTAATTTACATTTTGAGTAACCAAATAATTCTAGTTTAAAATCGAGTTACATCGCGATCTTAATTAATAGAATACCCCTATATAAAAATATTATTGACAAATTATTTCGGTTAAAAAAAATGAAATTAACGGCCACTTATTCCTTTTTTTCTCAAAAACCAGCCATAAACTTAATTAAGGGTATTATTTTCATCATGAAACCCTTTATACTTATATAATTTACAGTTCATCCCTCACACAATTCTTTAAAAACTAAAATACTATTCGTAATTCACTGCCACAGATTTCAAGGTATTACTCGGGCAACATGTAAGTATATATATATATAGGATAATCGTCGTTAATAAAAGAATGGACGGACCTTGAAAGGTTATCACACAGGAACAAATATAGACATATTATAAGATTATAAAGGGTATTAAAATACTCTTTGCTGGAAAGAGATTGACAAAAATCGTTCTTTCTCCCTTCTCTGTCCTGAAACTCGTCCCTTGTGTTAATAAAATAGACACTGTCTATACATTATTTTATTCTTTATAAAGATAATGCATAGGTGCATTTTCTACATTAGGGATTGATCATACCAAAAATATGACGAATTTGTCTAATTTTCCAACACCACCGATATTTTTTATTACACTCAAACATCATTAAAAATAAATAATACGTTACACCGAATTTAACGACTCCAGGAAACAAAACTCGTTTCCGTGAGAATTGCCCTTGAATCTAAACTGTCAAATGTTTGTATTTTTTTTTCTTATCCAATTTCGACCCACCATAGTTCCACATCAATTAAAATTCTTCATCGCCGACTAAATATAATTATAGTTTACTGTTGTGTACACGTTCACTGTCGTCCTCGTTCGTTGTTTTACATTCTTACTGCCGTCAAACAGATCGGAACAGGGGAAATCAAATACAAATATTATATTTGTAATACCGTAATAATTCGTATTGACTATTGTTGTTGTTTTTTGTGAACATTATAACATTTAACATAATACAAACACGAACACATATTACTTTATGATTACGAAAACAATTGAATTAACTGTTTCAACCCATCGAATGAGAAAAATCTATTTTTATACAGATTTCGATCCCACGCACGTTATTATAACTACTAGTTTGTACACAAAAGAATACCGCCTAACACTACGAATTTATTATATTGTAAAATGTTAGGCATATAACACATTATTATTATTTGATATTCACTTCGGATAACCGATAAAAAAATGCAGATGGCACACTTTTTTTCATTTTACAACCATAAAAGGAATATTATAGCAAAATGATGGGCACTAAATAAAATATTGCAGCCTACACATTTAGAAAGTACATTTTCTAATGTTATTAAATATATTTCATTTAATTCATTACATATTTTATTCTTATTAAATTAAATTAATAGTTAATAATTTTTTATCCACAATACCCGTAAATAAATAAATTTAGAGTATTGAAAACTATATTGTAAGGTTTATTTTGAATTATTAGGCAAATAAACAATAGCACATGAAATATATATAATCAGTGATAAATAATATTTATATTTAAACATTGATAGAATAATTAATATATATTTATTGATTTTAATATATTATTTAAATCAATATTTTTTAATTAGGTATCTAACTTCTATAATTATTTTTAATAAATAATTTTATACAACTAACATCAACTAGAAACCCTAAATACAAAAACAATAATATGTAAGAAAGATTATTATAAATTCATTATAAAGCTAGAAATCATTTAATGGTTAAATAAAAAATTATGATATACCTTTAAAATACCCTCCAATCAAAACCTCTTTCTTTCATTTATTTTTGGTAAAAATTGTAATATAATCTACTTACACAATATATTGTAATACAAAAGTAAAAAAAAAATATTGTGTAACAATCATTGTGTTTGGGTTTTTATGCTGGAAATTAACAGGAACTCCGCCCTAACACCTGCTATTTCAATGGTTCTCAAAACAATGAAGTAATATGTTCATGAATAATTGTTTATCTTAAGACAATAGGGATCAGAGACCATAGGGGCACCTATGATGTGAAATTCTATGATTATTGAAATATAATACTCCTGAGTATATAGATCATATTTGGCATTTCTTTTTAAAACTATGTACTACGTTCATATAAAATAATTAATTAAAATTTTAGTTTAATACAATTAATACATTATTCTTGATCTCAGTTATTTGATACTAAATATGTTAATATATATTTTTAAGAAAAAATCAATTAGTATTCTAAATCACAGGCTTTGATAAATTAGGTGTATACAAATATTTAAATTAAATTAAATATAAATATATACAAAATAATGTAAAAAAATTAAATTTTATAATATTAAAAATAAATATCTGCAATTACATTAAGGAATTTTTAAAATTTTTAATATTTATATAATATATGGATATATTAATTATATCTGCATTGATTAGAAAAAATAACTATAAAGTTAAATTAGATTTTTAGCTGATAAAAACTTTCTCGTATATAAATTATATTACTATGGGGAAGAATAGAATCTTTAAAATAATAAGTAATTGAAATGATATGCTATTATTTTGTAATCTTTCATATACTTAAGGTATTTTACCATTAAAATTATACAAAATTTACTACCACTTGATAATTAAATTATTTAAAATTATATAGGCCTAAACTACTTAAGATACCTATTCTAAAGAATATTATTTACAATAATAATAGAAAATCAAAATCTTTACATATACCAATATTCATTTGAAAACAAAAATGCTCTCAATTTTGAAGTTATCATATTAGTTTGAACGGTAGGTACCGTACCTTTGTGAAAATTGTTTTATGTTTAGGTTTAACATTTGAAAAATGTTTCTTTTACTTAAAAGAATAACATATTAACAAATATATACATTTACATAGACAATAATTTTTAAAATATTAAAATATTTATTTCAAATTATTTTATGAATATTTTGACCAAGTGTTTCGGATATATTTACCAATTATTGTTTTTAATATGCATATAAAAATTCATAATTTCTCCGTTTTTTATCAGTAATAAATTATATCCATTTTAAACCAAAGTAACCGCTACAATAAATTGTATTTTGTTAAAACTAATTTTATACTATCTTAATCTCTCTCTCTCTCTTTATATATATTTATATATATATAAATAATATTGATTTGAGATCTGTATAATTTTAAATTGTTTTTAATATTATCTCACCTTTACGCTGTATGATTATCCTTAATAATGGTTTGGCTGTTAAAACTGCACGTCCTAAGTTATCGTCATTATTGATAGGTAATAGATCTCCATCTTTTGGATCAGTGTATGACAACACAAATGGTACCTCGATCAACTTGTGAAGACGTTCAATTAGAGCTCTGAAGTGTTCATATGTGCCAACATCAGTCTTTGGAAGAGAAATACGACGGAATTCTGCATCAAACTGAAAAACGAGATGTGCGTATGTGTGTGAAATAATAGTATGTTATATAGACAATAATTAATCACTCTTGATTGCCTCTATAGTGTTGTACTTACTTTGCTCTTGATTTCCAATTTGGCCATTGTCAATCGAGCTCTTTCGTTCTCGAGTGTCAACTACTAGGTGACGGTGTCATATCACCTCCGCCACGACAGTTTCATTGGCGGTTAAAAAAGTTAACCAGTTCAAAAAATATTGTCGTTCGATGTCATAACCACCCACTCGGAGACGAATAGAAAAAATATTGAATAGCAAAGACACACTAGAAGAAAATCACGATAGCAGTACCAATACTACTGCAGTACTACGCGACGAATTTCGTACAAGAATAATAAAAACACACGTAAAACGCTGTCGTTAGCAAGTAGGGACTGTCACGGAGGGGAATGATAACGCTGATCAGTGCAAACGACGGTCAAAACTCAAAATTCCCGCCATCATTACTATCACTCCTTATTAAAAAATGCATAAAGAAATATTGTTATAACCGTGGTTCCATAATATTATTATCTATAACTGTCCATAAAGTATATATAGATAAGATTTTAGAATAATCCTATGATAATACCGTAAATTTTGGATACGTATTTTAATTAATCGTAGTAGGTATTTTGGCGACTTCAATTGCTGTTAAATTGTGTTCGACCTGAGGATCTAAGCGTGAATCTCGCGCTGATCACAGTTCACTGTTTACAAATTTTTTATTTTCTCACACGAAATGGCAATCAAACTGATTGGTCGGACTACGAATTTATATGGCAAAACACTCTGGGAAATCATAGGCAATTTGAGGAACGCTGGCATTGGTCGTCTTATAACTCGGAACACTTATAAAAGATACGATGAACCATGTTTTTTCAAAGTCCTATCTGTCGAACCAACTGCACAAATAGTAAAACATTTAATATTAAGTAGTCATTAAATTATTTAAACATAAGTATTAAATATAAACAGACATGTGTATACAATTATAGGAAAACCAACCCAGAAAAGTGATTGTTTTTGTCGAAAAAATATTCCGTGGTAAACGTTACAAAAATCCTATAGAAATATATGGCGTATCATATAAACCAGACTATCAGTTAATACCCAAAGATGAAGAACATTTGTGGTGGGATCGATTTGACAAATGTAAGCCACGAGAAAATGTAGTGCCTGGATCAATTAAATTACCACCACTCATGAGAGTAAGTATTAATGCTTACATCTCGTTATTGTTTTTCACTATGTATGATTATAATTACAATAAATTTGTTTTTACAGTTAGTATTAGAACGAGACAATAAAGATTTTAACGATATATTGCCATTACATATACGACGTAATCGTGATAATATAGCTCAAATAGACTTCACAAAAATTGCGTCTTACGGACCAACTTTTTTCAAAAATAATCAAAATAGTTAATATGTGTTTCATTTATTATGTATAATACAGTTTTTCTTCATAAATATTAGATTCATTTTATTTTATGTGTGCTTTTTTCTATGGTTTATTAATTCAACGACTTATTTTTACAATCCTATTTTCAAACGTTTATCTCTTGATGTATGGTACTCTAGGATCATCTGGACGGTAAACTATAAAATAAAATACAAATAATTTGTAAATAGAAAAAAAAACAATAAATAAAATTACAGTGTACATACATGATAAAAAATAAATATCAATAGTTAAAGTTAAAATGCATCTCATTGAATATATTTTTTTAGTACTGAATATTATAATATAGAAAATTTTAAAAATCATGGTTAAATTATGATACATAAACTTTTATGGTTTTATCAGTATTGTCAAAATATTAGATTTTATAAGTATATATAATTTTCTATGTATAGTGTGAACCTATTTTAATAAACAATAAGGAGTTACAAAATTATTTCAATTTTTGATGTTTCATGATAAGTTTTCTTTAATTAGACTGCAATTTAAAAATAGATATAGAAACCATTTGTCTGCATTCATTCAATTACAAATTAATATACTGAATTCGTCTTCATGTTTTGATGAAAATTAATCTTTATATGAATGTAATACACACACATAAACAATATATAATTACTAAAGATTAAAAACACTGATACTATTACAATCTTTCCTATAACAAAAACAAATTATTTATTTTGTCAATTTTAAAATGTATAATACCCAAGTTTTCAAAAAATGCCTGGTTTAAGGCATTAATTCCAATATTAAATATTTATATTAAATTGGTTACTTCATAATAAAGGCTTTTGCAAACAAAATAATCAAACTATTAAATTTATATAGAATATAGAAAATGAATTATATATATTCAACGAAAATAATTGTATACGTGGAAGTTAAATTATTTTTAATTAGGTTATTTTAATAATTACACTAATGCGGAATAATGGTTTATTATACTTACGGGTATATTTCAATTTATACTTCCTGTTATTTCCGTCATTTTGTTTATACCTATAAGTATTGTATAAAACCAACACCATTCCAACAATACACAATGGCGAGGTAATTGTAATCAACGGCATTTCGTGCATAGCTTGTCGCAACATACCCTTGACTAAGTGAAATAAAAAATAAAAACAACCAAAAATGCAAGTTAAATCGTTTTACGTTTTTTTGAAATTATTTGACTTACTGCCGGATCCATATTTCTCAGGGTTAAGAATTCTATCAATTCTCATGTTGAATTTTTTAAAATTCGAAAAATACGCGACTCGACAATTAGTGCAACGAGATGAAATTTGTAATTATCAAATTATGATCTATAAGTACGTCCGTAAAGGTAAAGTTGTCGCATGAAGTTAGTCACAAGACCGCTGTTTATATACTTTTAGCTATCAGAATTTCTAACGATAATGAATGAACACAGCTGATATAAATGGGGCAGTGTGCGGTTATAACATACAATAGCGTAGTTAAGTCCTAGGTTGTGCCGTATCATAAAAATGTACTACGCACGAGTTTAAATTGATTGGTCTATACGAATGATTCCATTCGTTTAAATGTTTTCTTAATAATAACAAATAATTTTAATTTACTAAATTATTGTTTAAATCGTAATAATTCGAGAACGAGAATACTCGAGAAAAGTGTATATTAATGCGTAGTTATCCACTTACGAATGATAACTATAGCATACTCGTTAATTATAAATACTATAATTTTTATAATCAACTCTAGTATCTGCTTATTATTTGATTGTGTAAAACCGTCGTTATTGTCCAGATTTAAATTTAATTGGATAACAATATTGAATTAAATTTAAAAATACAGTTGAATGTATTTTGTATAATGGAGAAAATTATTCGTGTACCTTTCGAATAATTGAATTATTTTATTCTGGCATCAAGTCGTACTCAAAATAGACTGGTCATCAGATTGAAAATTGAATAACGATTTATAATACATTAATTATTATCGTTATGCTATTATTTAAGTACTTATATCGTTTTGAAAATTGAAGTTATTGCAAAGTAAATATAAAAAGTAAAAATATTTAGATGTAAATACAATAGATTTCCTTAAACAAAATTAAACTTCAAATATTATTGTAAACCGTTGTATTTTAATAATTACGTATAAATGTGAAACTGAAATACTTCAATAGACGGTTGATTATGTTATATTTCTAGACCTTATCATAATACACAATTTATGGGTATAAATATATGTATTAAATAATAATATATAATAAATGTATCACGTCAACCATGGTAAATAGCTGAAGAACGTAAAAAACATGCAATTTTCAAAAAATCCTTACGATTAATATTGAATATAGTTTCATAAAAAGAATGTACATCGTTTAATAACTATTATTATAATCTATAAAACATTAGTACACCGTATACCAATCGACTAATTTTATATGACAAAACAATTTCGTAAATTTTATTTTATTTAAAATTACATTTAAAGCAATTAAAAACAATTTCATGGTGAAAATAAAGCAATCTTATGAGTAAAATAAGCTATTCCATATAACCTGTCTCATGTTTAATATTACCCACAAAATAAATCACGTAAATTATTTTTAATGAAAGGAAGGACAAAGTTTTTCAAATCTAAAAAAGTAGCCTAAAATTTTAAAAAATGGAAACCTCTAGTACTTTAAACCTTTACCAATATTGCGGAATATTAACATTAATTGCTTAATTATATTTTTTTGAGTAGTCAAAAAGATGGTAACGTGAACAACTTGTGTAATACCTGTGTTTTTATCATTTATCATTTATGTAATAAGATAAGATTAAAAAAGTAATTTTACAATAATCTGGACAAAAGTCAAAATTCAAATCGATTAAACATTTTTAACAGAGAATACTCGATATTTGCATAACTACATTTAAATAATAACGTGATTATACTTACATAATATAAATGTATATTTATGGGAATTATTGATGAATAAAAGTAAAAATTTATGTATACCTATTTATATTATATAATATAAAATGTAAAATTTAAGTACTTTGGCAACTACAAATCGAAAAGAATGATTGAATTTAATGCATTATTTATTTGTGTACTTTCCATCTTACTGTATTCTTTAAAATGGTGAGTAAAGTCATTTGTCAATTTCAATTAATTTCTATTCTAATACAATGAAAATTTTTAACTCAGGTTATTACCCAAAGCCATCAGTTTATATCTCAAATACAAATACCGTTTGAATGTAAAAATTGGTACAGCTGGTATATTCTCATTACAAGATATAATCTTTGTAAAAAATGGTTATTCAGTGGTATGATATAGAAAAATATTACAATCTTACAATATTTTAATATTTACACATTTAAATTCTGATAGCACATTGACAACGTTGGTTTCCGCAGTAGTTTTATTAGCAGTGAGGTCAATAAATTAGTGTGTCTTGTAGCTCGTGATGTACGTATTGAGAAGAACATTGAATGGAATGATTCAGTTACTACGAATCGAAAGGAAAATATTAATAAAATAGAAAATATGTTACCAATTGTCATGAAATTTGCACAAGTACATAAAATTAAATGATGGTATTTCAAACATGCTTTTAATTTGTTTTTGTAGTTTTTAGCTGTTCGCATAAGTCGTATATCAATAATGTCATTACAACCAAATAGCCCTGAATGGCTCTTTATAATATCAGTTATAGACCTACATTTGGATGCATCTGTTATTGGATCATCTAAACAGCTATTAGCTAATGTTAATGCTCCATATGCAGAAGCAAAATTACTCCGTCATCCTATGAATCCAAATTCATGCTGTTTAGCTAAGATTACTGTCAACATATGTGCTGAAGGCATATTAGATACTCATGAACCTTTGTCAATTCAATCACTTATGTTAAAACTTGACAAGTCTAAAATTATATTAAATAAAGGATTGTATAGTTTTATACAAAATAATAGTGCTAATTATACATTGTATAAAAAAAAAAAAAAAGAAAACAGTTTGGAAATTAGTACAAACGACATTCCACTTATTATTCCACCGTTGGTACCTAAGGTTAATAGTTTATATTAAATATATATATAATGAATAACGAATATAAATTAATATTATTAATTTTGAATTATTTTTTTTATAGAAAATAAAAATTCATCTTGAAGAGTTAAAAATTGTTGATGTAAAAGAAAATTTAATAACCGAGATGAAAGGTGAATTGAAATCTGTGACTATAGATAATTTAATCATTCCTGATGTCAATAATTATTCACTTAAACAAAGTAACTTTATATAATATAATAATTAACTTTGCTCGAATAGATATAAATAATTTTAATTACAGGTAATATTTCATTAAAAGTTAATATTGAAAATTTATCTTTAACTGGTCAAGAAGAAACATATATTTCGTTAGAAAAATTTTTTTTTGAATCTAAGGTATAAACTAATATTTTAGTTTTATAATCTATATTGATGTATTATACTTTTAAAATTTTATTTCAGTATTTTAACAAATCATTGAAATTTGATTTGAAGATAAATAATGTTTATACATTATATTCGCATGATGATATTTTTTTATGGTATACTTCTTGTACTGATCAAATTTTAAAATCACATCAGGTAAATAGTCTATGTTACATAAAATACTTTTATAGTTATAGTGCTTAAGGTTTTTCTTAGTTTCATTGAAATAGGTATTTAATATAAACACATTACCATCTAGTATGAAAATAATACTTGGAAAAAAGTAGTCTGATGTTTTTTTGTTATAGATACAATCAACTTCAACTTTACCAATAAATAAATCATTAATTTCCCAAAACAGTCCAATTGATGATATTAGTATAGATTTAATGGTTCAGTTTTTAAACGTTACTACCACATGTAGACTTGGTGCAGAATGTGCGTCTGTTAGTTTTAACAAATTCAAACTGATGTTGTCATGTAATCCAGTTTTAAGTATAAACTTATATTATTATATTCACATATATTTATTGAATTATTTCATGTTTTATTTTTTTTTTTAATTAGAAAATGAAATGTATACAAAAATATTTACAAACTGGCCAATTGGGCTTGGTTATAGAAAATGGTCTAGTGACTTAATGTTAGAAACTGTACATTGTTGGTTAAGACCATTTTCAAACATTGAATATAGCCCTGGTATGAAAAAATGCCACTCTTGGGGTACACCTTTGTTCATTGGTTTGGTCTTAGTACAGGTAAATTATATACATTTTATTTTAAAACTAGTAAACAAGTTTTATGGTAATATTTAGATAAAAAACTCTGTACCATCAAATGCACCTAGACTTAATATTTTATTTGATATTGTACGTTTGGAATGGAGCCCTCCACTTGCTCAGTTCATATTGAGAGCACATAATTCTTTACAGCAGTAAGTTAAATTAAAAGTTTAAAATTTAAGATTGAGAATAATATACTTATTTTGATAAAATACTATTGTCTATTAATAATATTATTTTATTACACTTATTTTTCAAATTTACATAAGAGTAAATTAAAATTATAATAATAAATTAATATTAATATATTCACAATTATTTTAAAGATTTTTTTCTAGTTGGAAAATAAAAACTAAATCTGAAAATGTTGAATCTGATAACATTGAAGAAAACAAATATGCATTGTCTGAGGCAATTTTTACTAGTATGTCTGTAACAAATGCAAATATTTTTCTCATAGCAGATAAAAAAAGTATATATTTTATTATAAAAACAATACGCATATTATTATAAATATATATAATTTTACTATTATTATTTTTAATTATGTCACACGAAGTTTGTATCTTAATACGAGTAGATACTATTACTGTAGACAGTGGAGCTTTAAAAATAACTTATTCAATTGTGGGTCTTAAATGTGATTCATTAATACCAACAAACTATCATTATGTTTGTACATCATCAGATGATATTAAGGTACTTTTTCGTTTTTATAATATGTTTAAATTGAAATAAAATAATGTATTGTTTTTAAACAATGGTAATAAAGAGTTGCTGGCTTCATGTAAAAGCATTAAAAATGGAAAAAATAGTTAAAACTAAAGAAATAATTATTGAAATTAATGAAATATTTGAATGCCGATGGAATGCAAATGTACATCTAAAATTGTTGACTATATTTACAGACATATCAGAACTAAAAAATCATTTGGGTATTATAAAAGTTTTGGAAATAATTTGTTTACTTTTAACAATATTTCCATTTATTTTTAATTAATATTGTGATTTTTCTTATAGGTATTAGTACCATAAAAGACTCAAAGACGCCTACTTTTGTTGATATTAAATTATGTGTTAAATCAAAATTTAGATTTTCAATGAAAGTTTCATCTGCTCATTATTTATTATTTTCAACTGGTAATATCTAAATTTAAAATACATTGTTTTTCAAAAATTAAAATTAAATTTTTTTAAATTTTAGAGGATTTGATGTATGTTAAAGAAAGTGGTATGATGAGTCATTTAGAAAGTAATTGTTTTAAAGTAGCAATTGACCAATATAATATATTTACTGTAAAAGGTTTTAAAATGTTAAAAACTGATTTTAATAAAGATGTTCAAATAGAGAGACAAAACTCTGAAGAGTTAACAAGTGAAACAAATACTGTTTGGTAAACATACAGATGCTTTAAAATAGATTTATATTTAAACATAAAACTATTATAACTTATAAACTTGTTAATTAAAATAGGGATGTGGCCATTGAAAATTTAAAAATGGTATTCCCTTATGGTTTTGAGTTTTACAGTATTTTTCAAGGTGAATTCTTTAGTATTGTTAAATGGTTAAAGTTAATTCATAAAAAACCAAAACCTCAACCTGAGCCTTTACCAAGTGATATAATTTTAAAAGTAAATTGATAATAAAATCATAAATTTCATTTTTATTATATATAACAATTATAAATAATTACAGATACAAGAGTTTGTATTTGAATTGAGTGATGATGACTTTGAAGTAAAGCTTAGAGATAACTATGAACTGCTTGAAGATGAATATAAAGAAAGTTTAAAACGGCAGAAAATGCTTGAAACCAAAGTATCAGAAGTGGTTAAAGATCGTTTACTTTTACCAGCAGGCAAAGTTGAAGAGTTGTTAACAAGTCTACAAAAAATGAATGCTCAAATTTACATACAGCGTTCAAAACAAATGAAACAACAAGCACCTGTACGAACTCGTTTATTTTCATGGACTATGTGTGATATCTGTATTATTATTTTGGCTGATAAGTCTATGCACGGACCTCAAAAAGTTGTCAATCACATATGTGAAATGGACACAGATAGTTTATGGCCTGAAGAAGGTCTGGAATTTTGTATACTTTGGTGTCGAATGATTTTTGTTAGCTGTGCTGAATGGAAGTTTCAGCTTAGAGATTTCCCTCAAACTTGGCTTGATATAAGAAAATGGCAACTTTGGGGAAAATTAGCTGGTGCTGAACAAGAACCTACAAATCGAGGTAATACATATGATATTGTTTATGTTTTGAATTTTAAAATTATATCTTTATTTTTTCTTCCAACTGGAAAAAATGACTGAACAAAATGGGGTCACTTTCCATTTTACTCATTGCTTATGTTTTCTTTGTGCATACCAACTATTCTCATATCCTTTTGTATCACATTTTACCACTTTATTTTTGACCTTTTTCCTCTCCTACTTTTTACTTGCATTTTATTTGTTTATATTATTATATTTATCTCTTCTTTCTTAGTTATCTAATTTTCTTAATTATTGGAGCCATTCTTATATTATCTCTTACATACTCATTTCTTACTATATTTTTCTAGTTACTTTGCTTAGCCATCATAATATCCTTATTACTGTTACACTATTCATTGTTCTACTTTTTTGTTTAATGTCCTAAATTCTAATCCATATATTTTGAAATTAAATAATATTGTCTTAAATATAATATTCTAGCTAAAAGAAGTGTGACAATTGAATTAAATGAACCATATGGTGATGTAACAGTTGAAAGAGGAATGACTTCACTTAAATATTATTATGATTTAAATTGTGAAGTTGATAAATATACATATTCATTTGGTCCATGTTGGGAACCAGTCATTGCGCAGTGCAAATTATGTATGTAATTTTTTTTACATACAAACTTAAATGTAACTAAAATTTATGTTTGAAATTATTTTAAATAGGTTTAGAAAAAGTATTAGGGTCTAGTAGAGATCCAAGTCCACCATTACCATTTTGGGATAAAATCAGGTTAATATATCATGGCCGTTTGACAATGATTGTAAATGAATTAAAAGTAAAATTGCACGCATCTCTTGATCCATACAATACAACTGAAGAAATGGAATTAAATTGGTATAATACTGCAATGGATTGGACTAATGGTAAATTACATATTTAATATAAAAGTAGTTTATATTTTGAGTTTTAATTGTTTTTCTAGCCAAGTTCATTTTCAAAGGTCATTTAAAAGTACTTGTGAGGACAGCTTCTAAATATGATGATGTATGTTTATTAAATCTTCCAAATTTAAAATTAAGTATCAAGTTAAAATGGTCTTGTCTTGGAGATCCTAATGATCATTATTCAGTTATGCCTTGTGCTCCAGATAAATTACCAGAATATTCCAGCAATCAAGTAAAAAGTAAAAGTCATAAATAACCTAAAAATATTTTATGTAATTTTTTCTTCATTCAGGAACATGACTCTTTTAGAGCATTCCGTTCACAAAATCTTAATGTTAGCCTTTCCATTGAAACTAAACCTGAGCCAAATACTGGCTCTCCACATACAGATGCTGATTATCCTGTTGCACTGTTATATGGTAGCACATTAAAGTAAGTACATAAATTATAATTAATATATCTATAAAAACAAATACATTTATGTACTCGTATGTATATTTGAAGAAATATAAGGGATTTATTAGTTTTACACTAATTTGTTTTAGTATTATTACAATTTTGCTTATGTAAGCCAAGTTTTAGCATTAACTACTATAACTATTGTAATTAGTTGAAATGTTATTAAATTAATTTTATATAACTTTTTTAATTCTAGATGGTTTGAAAACTTAAAATTAATCTTATCTGGTGTAACAAGGCCTACAAGACGAGGGCCGTTATTTAATAATAACAGACATCGCAAATTGACATTAAGTAGACACTATAGAAAAGTTCATTTATGCGTATCTTTGCAACATTTCCAAGTACATTATTGGATGTCATTTGCTTTACAACGTGGATTCGAGTTATTTGGACAACGGATATCTACTAGTTCAGAACATACTCTTAATTTAGTGTCAAATTTTGAAGATGACTTGAAACATCGTTCACGACCTGTTTGGTCTGTAGGCTATATGAATTGTGAATTAATGGATACAGAAATATGGTTAAAAAGTGCCTTACAATCTGAACAAGAGGATGAAGAAGTAATAATTATTAATATTTATTTTAAAACAAATTAATTAATTATTTTTGCTTAATATTACAGGCTGAAATTAAAGAAAAACCTGTTGAAAAATGTTATTTATTAAGTGTGAGTAAAGTATCATATGGAAGAGAAACTACAGGTACTTGTGAAGCTGATGGTACTCCAACCCCAATTCATAGATTGGTTGTGTATCATTTAAAAGGGGCTTGGACAACTAGAAATAGAGATGTAGCTTTTGCATTATTCAACTCTTTAGTAAAGAATCAAGTAAGAATATTATTGATGTGTTTAATTATAACGATCTATGTAATTAAATCGATTCAAATCTTTTTATATTTTATATTTTAGAAATTGAAAAAAAATTTATCAACTGAAGCTTTGAAAGGATTTTGCTTGAATGAAAACGGATGTACACCTATGAAAAACCGTACAAGAAATGCAGAAACTACAGAGCAAACTACGCCACTATTATCAGTTTCATCTGTTGCATCATCCACTTGTCAAGCTAGTCCTTCTCCAATGTCAAAACTTCAATGTGGTGGTCAAGCAGCTACCATGCTTCAACAACTTATTTCTGAAGTAGATAATAAACCTGTTGTTTTTAGTGATGATCTTTCAATGCAAGTAACCAGAGAACGGAAATTACAAGGTTTATCTGAATGCCAGCAAGATGATGTTTTCTATAAAAATTGGTCAAGTATGTTTTGTTAATAACAGTTGTTTTTTACAATATTTGAAAATTTAATAATTTTTAGTTGCTTTGATCAATAGTCAAGTGTTGCTGAAAGGATGTGAAACTAAAGGATATGTAATAGTTAGTGCAGCCAAAGCAGAAATATTACAAAGAATTCACTGTCCCGTGTGGAAAGATCATTCATTAGTTTCTAAAACAACTTGGGTCGGTACTTTAGATAGCATGCAATATTATGCTACAGTTAGTGCTGGAAAAACTGATTTTATTGATGGTAAAATATAATGTAAAAACATGTTGTAATAAAATAAATAAATATATTTACGTTTTTATAGAAAATATTATGTGGTTGAATGTTGAGAATATACAAGAAAAAGATATAGATAGCACAATAATATCAGACCTTCCCGACTTACCACATCTTGTTGGAAGTGGACATAGTGTAGGAGGTGTAGTCAGTGAAACAGTTGGTGCGAGTAATGTTGGAGAAAATTCTCCATTACAGGTAAGTATTAAAAATATTAAATAACTGTTATTTATATTACCATATTTATAAATTAGCTTCAAAGAATCGTATCACGGTGTAAATGTGAATTTTTTTACGCGGGTCATGGTGAAAGTAGTTTAAATCCAGCGCATTTAACTGAAGTACCACTGCCACCAACAGCTACGCCTGATGTTGTCGGTGATCCTGATTTACATGAACCAGTAGATGCATTTACTCTTATGCATCATGATTTAGATGTATGCACTAATTCCCTCCAGGTATTAAATATGTATAAATATAAAATTATTTTATTTTATATTTAGTGATATTTTATTTTAAGTAATAATTTAATCAATTATTATAGTACGCTATGATCTTGGATATTGTTAATAATTTGTTGTTATACGTGGAGCCACGTAGAAAGGAAGCTTATGAACGTTTGCAAAGGATGCGTTTTCAATTACAGCTACAAAGTAGTCAAGACCATAGACAGCCTATTCAACAGTTACAAAATCATGTTCGGTATAATTAAAATTTTTGTTTTAGGAATACAAAAATTAAAATAAACCAAACATTTTTATTAGGTGTCTGGTTGCAAAATTACGAAGGTTAGAAAAAGAAATATTTTTATTAAAAAAAGATGAAGATTGGCAAAATGAAGAGTTACTATCTTCTGAAATTAGAAACTTAGAAAAACAAGTAAAAACATTTAACTCTATATATATATATATATTCATTTAAAACAATTTTGTAATTGTTAGATGAATGAATTAAAAGATCAATTAAACTCTGAAAGTGAAGAATTAGATATGATGGTATCTTGTTATAAAGAAACACAACTCCGAGCAACTCAGAAATTGGCAACATTGAGAGGTGATAAACCAAGTATTGTACCATCAAGAGCCAACGAAATATGTTTTAAACATGCACAATGGAGATTAACTGAAAATGATGGACAACTGGGTATTGCTGACTTAGTGCTTAGTAATTTCTTGTACGTATAAAATTATTGTTAATCACTCAACACTTTTTCGATTATCTTAATTTTTATTTAGATATACAAAAAATTCTAAAAGTGACGATTCTGTTGAACATTTATTAGAATTAGGATATATTAGAATGACAAATCTTTTAGCTAATGAATTGTACAAAGAGGTAATTGTACCAACAGAAATTCAAAATAATATGCCAGTTGATGATCGAAAGGTGAAGTATAATTATTTTTGTAAATTATATTTCATATTTTATAACTATATCATATTTTTAGAGAGCAGTTAGAATATTTTGTAGAGAAAAAGCTCCAGTGGGAGGTATATCAGTGAAAGAACATTTTGAAATTAATGTGGTACCATTGACAATTGGTAATTAATTGTTAATGTACTTTGTTTATTAATCAAATTATTATTTGTCTTTTCCTATTTTTATTAGGTATGACTAAAAAATTTTATATTACCATGATAAAATTTTGTTTTTCTGAAAGAGATCCTGAAAATATAGACTCTGAAACTGATGAAAAAAATTCATCAAGAGGAAAAAAGAATAAAGAAAGTAATTTTTATGTACCAATCGAACATAAAGATGATGTTGAAAAAATGAAGGTAAAATATCAAACAATGTATAAATTGTGTTATTCTTTATTAAAATTATATTTATATTTAATTTAGGAAAGAGCTGAAAAAAACAAATTGTTTATATATATTAAAATTCCTGAAGTTCCTGTAAAAGTCAGTTATAAAGGTAACAAAGAGAAAAATTTAGAAGACATTAGAGATTTTAGTTTAGTCATTCCCACAATTGAATATCATAACGTTACATGGACTTGGTTGGATCTTTGTCAAGCCATGAAAACTGATAGTAGACGAGTGATACTTTCTCAGGTTTGGTATTAAAAATCTTAATAACTTTAAAGATACTCTTACTGCTACTTATAAATTCGTAATTAATTAAATTAAAGTATATAATTGTGTGGTATATTCGTGTAATTAAAGATTATCAAAATGTTTTTTCATTTAGGCTATTAAACACAAATTACAAATAAAAACTAATAAAGCAATTGCAGAAGGAGGTGCATCACCACAAGAAGAAGATAAAGCTCGAATGTTATTTGGCAGTAAATTAGTGGTAAATATAAATTATTCTTATTATTTGTGTATTGTTTTATTGCAAAGAAATAATCTAATGGTCAAGCTATTAGTGTGATAATGCTCTTTAATGGAACTATATATAATTATAAATATTGTAAAACGATATTCGTTTATATTTTTCAGCACAATGAACATAGGAATTCAAAACGTGGTATATTAAAATTTCCTAAATAGAATTATAAGGCTTGTTTTATTTTGTTTTTGATGAACTGTGATATTGAATTTAGTTACCTATAAAAAATGTGTTACGGGTTTGGTTAAACAATATTGATTTCAAATAGACACTTGTGTATTAATTATATTTATCACTTTTAAAATAAAACCTAACAATATTTAAAAACACATATTTTATGAATGAAGTTATTAATAAAAGTAATTTTTATTGTACTTAAATAATATTTAAATAATAAGGGAATAATCTAATTTTTGTTAATTTTCTATAAAATGGATACTATAACAAATAAAAAAAATATTTTTTACAAATATATAACATGTTTATATTTGTAATTATGTGATTATATTATTTGACAAAATATTGAAAATAACATAAGTTGCATAGGTTTCTTTTTATATCATATAACATAAAAATGAAAAACTGAAAATATTTAAAATAAAAACATATATGTGTATTTATTTTTCATATTTTTCTTAGTTACTTAATAAAGTGTATTATAACTTTCAAAATTCATATAATTTTACATTTTAAGAAGTAATCTTCTAAATGTTTGTGATTTAGTATATATGTAAGTGTTTTGGTATAATTTTTTAAATAAAACATTGAAACAACTTTACATTGTGTAATTAATTGAGTAATATAAAGCCAACTACAAGCTAAATAAAGGATCAGATTATTATGAAAATTTAACTTATTAACTATTTAATCTGCTAGAGATTGAATTGAATAATTTGCAATATTATACTTTTTATAATTTAGTACCAATGTCTTAGATGTGATGTTAATATACCCAAATTTTAAATATCCATTTTTATTTTATCAAATTATATTTTAAATTAATTATTATTTGTATATACATTTATTTTTCTTTGGGTTTGTCCAACCATTTGATGATCAATACATTTACATTATTACTGTATAACATTAAAAACAGCAATTTAACTTTTTCTTCAACATTTAATTTTATTTTTATTTTTTGAATTACATTCATTTATGTAAATTGTAATATGTGAAATGATCAAATAAACTTTCTATTTGCATATAACGAGCGAGCAATTGAATTGGATATATGTATAAATATTAACATTTTCAGTATTGTAATTAAATATATAGGTAAGTTATAGAAAAAAACAAATTTTGATCAGCTACCAAAATAGTTGATTTTTTTATAACATTAATTTGACTTATATTTTTTTCACTAACTTTATAATTTATTTTAAAATATTTTGAAAATTAATTAAAAAGTAAATTTTTTAAACCAAAAGTAAATTACATTTTGTTTGTACAAATTTAATACACAATTTGTAATATGTTGGAATTGAGACAAAAATGTACACAAAGAATTTAAAATAAATGTATTTTTATACTTCATTGAAAGTATTTGGAACCCATTGAAATATCAACAGTAAATTTTTAAGAATAAACAGTTTGACCTTAGTTTAGAAAATAAAACTTACAAGGTTGTATGAGAATTATGGCACCTACATAAATATTTAGTTGCAAACAACAAAAATTATATAATGAGTAATTAGACAATTATAGATGAAAAGCAATTACATTAATAACACAATAAACGTTTTAACATTTAAAAAGGAAAGAAAAATAATAAATGTACAACTGAGTTAGTAAATAGTATAAACTGAAGTTTATTTTTATCAATATTCTAAGTTACATTACAACTAAATTTTAATCTCCATAATTATATGGAGACAATGTAGTAAATCCTTTGTATTTCTTTTTCGTCTTCAATCCAGTAACTAAGTTGGAACTGCGTGGAAATGCTGTTACACCATCAAACATCAAGTCTGTCTCTGGATGGAACCTTTGATAATTACCTAATATATGGAGATTAGGTGGAAGTTCACGATTTTGAAGTGCATCATATGGTACAACTGTGTCTACAGGTGTTTCATAAAATTCAAATATATCACCTATACATAATATGTATATTAGAAAGGTAAATTAATGAAACATGCACAGTAAATAACTCAATTTAAAAATTACCTAAAGTGTTTATAGTATGTAAAAGGGAATTTGGAACTTTATGATCAACAATTTCTTCACACTTTTTTAATAAACGGAATTTTTCATTTGTATCTAGTTTGTAAGATATGTTAGTTTGATTGACTACATTATTTGCTATTTTTATTATGACATTCCTGATATCAATTGGTGGATCATATTCTTTATATGGCCTCAAAAATCTAAATAAATAAAACATTTTAAAATAATTCTTGACTCATACAGTCTATGCTGAAAAGTTTATTTAAAATCTATTAATCAACGACAAATTATTTTTTGTAATTTATCAACGATAATATAAAGTTATAATAGTCTTATAGGCACAAATTATGTTTTTGAATTTCTATACAAACCCTCTTGAAGCTATGGCACTAGCATTTCCTTCAAATTTGCTTCGTGGAGGTACCCATGGTATACTTCTTTTTACTTTTTTATGTAATAATCTAATCTGAAAAAAATACGCATCAAGTATACAAAGACATAGTTTAACTAAATATTTTTATTAGTTTAAGTAATGTGAATTTAAAAACCCTAAAATATAAAATTCAATCAAATATTTGAAAACCATATTTATTAGTGGTCTTACATTTATACAATCCATACGAGTATGTTAACTTAAGTATTTAAATGTTCAAATAGTTGAATAAATAAAAGGTAATTGTTTTAGTAATTTTGTACTAATTAAAATTAATAGATATACATAAAAACAAAATATGTTTCAAATGACTTCAGGTAATATTGTATTTAAATGAAATTGCTCAGTAGGTGTGAATTGATTTTAAATTAGTGAAATTTTAATACATTAATGTTATCATTATAAAACAATTTTAATATTAATATACTAATAATATAAATAATTTAAATCATTGTAATTATGAAAAGGGACCATAAAATGTATATTTCCAACATAATACTTGTTCTTTGTACAAAACTATGGTGATTTCTCAAATTTAATTTTTTTTTACTATAAAATATAAATTTATAATACTAAAAAATTATTATAAAAAAATATGTGTTCAATATTAACATAGAATTAATTTGTCCACATTTTAACAAGAGGTACATGTTTGATAGTATTAATTTACAAAAATTGTAATATTGGCTCGTCATATTTGTATCAATAAAAATTTCTATAAACACGGATTACGGGATTATTATATAGATGCGTTTTGAAATATTTATAAGTAATTATTATTGTAAATAGGTAAAATTGTGAACAGTTTCTTTAATGAAACCGTTTTAAAATTGATTTTTTTCATCTCAAATATCTATATTATAATTTCCAACAGAAAACAGATTATTAACAGAGTTTAAAAATAATTCACAATAGGCGCGCTCTTTGTAAAAACAATAGGGAGCATAGTAAACGTAAATGTTTTAATATCACAGGCAACCCAATTGACGCATAAATCACAGAATATCGTAAATCGTTTTGAACAATGTAGGTACTATTATCAATACAATTTGAAGTAGTATAGATGAGTGGTGGTGGATATAATAGATGCACCGTAATAAAATTATTATTGTGCGTATTACGTTTTATCGGATACACAAATTGTACTGTCATATTAACGAACACGACATTAATAAAGAAACAATAACAAATGGGTACGCGTGTTCGTGTCGATAGTTGCTGTAGAAATTACGTGAGAAGCGGTTTGATTAAGTATAGGCAGGCAGCACTGACGGGCGCGAACGACGATATTAGTTTTATCAACAGACCTAGTTTGATAATAATTTTCGAGTTATTATTTTTGTATTCATTTACGCGCCAACATATTGATAAATACGGCGAAATAGTCCTGTGTATATTATTTCGGGGATATTGTCGAAAACACCAATAGGACGCGTGTGTTGCGTTTTTGTGTACTTATGTACGCGCGCCCCACGATAATATTATTATTTACGAGCAAGAACGTATCGTTTATCGATCCTGTTTGTCGATTGATTTTGGTGTACACACCGCGCGTATCGTCGTCGTCTTGAAATTATGTCCATAACCTAGAAAATCGAATAAAAAAAGCAACGAACGTAGAAACAAAAGGTGGGTTCGCCCGAACTGACAATAGTAGTTAGTGTATAACACTACGAAAACGAACGTGAGAAAAAAAAACGAACATTTGCGTTTCGTTCGTTTTATTAGAATACGATAACGTAATATTATTATTACCTGGACGCGCGGTACAACGGCGAGTCGATTGTTGTCAAACGACCACGGTAATAACGGAGCGCCACCGGAACACCGACGTTGAGTTAAAAAACCGTAGCGAGCCATATTTGTCGTAATACCTCGCGTCACGTACCGTACGAGTAAAACGTAACTATTCCGTCTACTCGCCCCGTCAACGACGGCGGTGGCGTATGTTTTTACCGCAGTGGCCGCAATTCTGGTTACCACTGTGTTAACCATGTGACGGGTGTTGAGCCAATCGGGTGCGCGGGTCCTTCGGTTTCTATGCGTGCGTGCGTGCGTGTGTGCGTGCGAGTGTGTGTGTTGGTGTGTCCGCCATTTTACGCGACTCGCCGTCGACGAACATGAACAACAACGCAGCTCCGGGCGCATCGGACGATGATTGTCGCGTTTCCGGCCTGTGATTATGTCCGTACGCATTATTGACGCACGCCCGTCGTTCGGCCGAAACTGTTTCGCGTGTACCGCCGCGTCGCCTTCGCCGTGTCCGCGGTCCGCCGGCGCCTCAGCCGCGGTGGTGTTTGTGTGACGTCCCGAGACGTTGTCGTCGCCGTCGTTCGTCGTGCCGGACGAAATGTCCCATGAAGAATGACTCACTCCAGCCATCAGACCAACGGCGCCAGTTTAGAGGATTGCCACACGAACTTTTTCGCTCTGGTAAGTCCACCGTTATTGCACGTCGTTTCTATCATATCGCCGATCTCGCCTACTCGATATCCCATATTATCTACCTGTCTAAAACAACGCCTCCCCTATCTGACGCTCTTTTTCTTCCGATCGACTTTGGATTCGGAGTGAGCCCTCGTCGAAATCCGTATTTTGCTATCACCTATGCTTTTACCATTACTGGTGACCTGACTATTATGGTCGTTCTGACACTAGTAGCTTTTACTGACTAATTGTTGTTAGTATGCTATGGTAGACTAACAACTCGGACGTTTCAGGAGGGTCGTCTCTACAAACCACAACTGTATACACAATGTGCAGGGATTCAGTATTCGAAAAGCATGTTGACCTATTTAGAAAATACTACGTTCAAATATTTAGTTCTTTTCCTTGTTTTAATATTACCTAACTACCTACCTGTACCAAATTTGAGGTTTTTAACTTTATGTTGACAAAAACATAGGTAGCTAAAACTAAAACATTGTTAAAATTTGATATATACCAATATGGTGATAGTATAGATATGAATAATATTTCTATCACAATGTTTTCTTTTTTGATGCATTTAATGTTTGTTTTATAGAAATGTATACAGCACTGTTTATTCATATCTAAAAAGGTCTTACAACATTCTATTTGATGTGCCCAATTTTCTGAATACTATTTTGAAAATATAACATCAAAATATTTTCATCTTAAAATATATAAATTATGTTTGTCATAATGTTCTAAAAAGTAATCTTATAGTTTTCAAAACATAATATTTACTTATGAATTTGATAAGTTTAGATTTCATTGGTCCTTATAGTCTTAATGTGATAAACAGGTCATCTATTCTTAGGGCCATTAACGAATAATGATAATTGATAAAATAAGTATTTCTAAATTTGACAACATTCAATTTAAAATTTTCCTCTTTCATTTAGAACTTAATACAAGTTTTTTTTATACATATACAAGTAGTTTATTAATATAAGTATTATTCATGCAGTAACATTAAGAATAGTACAGTATAAGCTAATTTTCAACAAAGCTTGATAATTTAAAGGTCTTCTAATTTTTAAAAATGACTGAATTTTTTATTTCTATTTTTAAATTATAATTGTAAATATTTTTTAGAATTTTCATAAAATTATATTTGAAAATATTAAAGTAGTGATATATGTATTATGGCAATGAAATTAACGTATCTTATTCCAAGATCTGTAATGTAAATAAAATTTGATATAAGTAAAAAAGACTTGTTTTAAAAACTTTTCTAAACTACTCTTTCTTATTATTTTCAAAAAATACAAAATATCCCAATAATTATGGATTAATGTATATCTATTTGAATAGTTTTAGTCATAGATCTTATAGTTCATAATTTACTTTATTTGGTTATAAGTAATTTATTCATTGAGGTATACATTTAAAGATTATTATGTAATTGATTCATAATATTCACAATTAATTTTTTTACTAAAATAATGCGTTAATTTTTAATAAAATGACAACATTAAATATACAAGTACAGCTTAATGCCATAATTGTAAAACAATTTCTAAAATTGTTTTTCAAGTACATAAATAACTTTCATAATTACGCAAAGCAGATATATTTTACTTGATATTTTAAATTAAGGGTCTATATTTCTTTTATATAATTTACTCTTTATAGTTTAATACATATTCAATATGACTAAAATAAATCCTAAATATAGCCACTGTACCATAGTTTCCATTAGATGTTATGTAAGTGGATACGTGAATAGTATTTCTTTTGTTCTTGTTATATTTTACTTAATAGTTCATTTCTAATATTATTTTCGTTTAGTGATTTTAAGTATATTAATTTTTGATGATTATTCTATATTATTGCTAATTTAAATAATATGTCAAAGAATATACTTATTACATCATTAACATTTATCAACAAAATTATATATTCAAACATATGTTGTATAATATATAGGTACCTATTAATAAATCTTGTGATTTTTAAATAAATATATTTTCTTTAAATATTTAAAGATTTTATTTGAATTGAAAGATATACCATTAAAACTCCTCTTTAATTTAATATTAAATTGATTCTATTCTCAGTTCTCTGTTTAAAACATAAGAGTATTAATATTTTTTCAATTTTATTTTTAAAATTTACAATTGTTACATTAAATAAATATACTATTTAGATTGATAACAGATTATTTTTCTATTACAATAATATTATATCTATACAAATTTTGTATTTTAAATTAAATATTTTGGAAAATATAGGTAACTGAATTAAATAATGTGAATTTATGTAATTTTTAGTTTTAAAAAATATATTTTTATTTAAAAAATGAGAAAGCAATTAATTAGTATTAAAAACAGCTGTTCAATTTTATAATTCGGTTTTGTACTTTTTTTATTAGGTAGCTGAAGTGTAACCTATGTTTCTAGTACTATGATATATATTATATATGTGACAGTAAATTTAGCAAAAATTGCTATAATATAAAATAAATTACAATTATAGTTTATTTTTAAAATATATATTATTTATTACCAAAAAAAATTGTTATAAAAATTTTATTTTATTCTATATGCATTTTTTATTTTATTGATTAATAAATTGGTCAAGATTTCTCAAGCATTTGTTTTTATTTTAATAGTGTAACTTAATCAATTATTTATTAAGGCCTCTATTTATATGTCAAATATTGTTTATTTTTAATATTTATCTGTCATATATTTATTAAACTAATTATGCATATAATGGTATTTTTTAAAAGCAATTTCCAAAATTTGTTTATAAATTAAATGAATACCAAATTTATTGTTATATTACTTGGTTATAAATGTATACCTAAATTTATGTAAATATAAAATAACACAATGACTTATAAGTACCAGCAAATATGGTATTACTACCTAATCATTATTTAAAAAAATTTTAGGTATATATAAAATAAAATGTAGGTTTTAGTTCGATTGTATTCATCCTTGAATATGGGAAAATTATCTGTTAATAAAGTTAAATGGCAGAAGGAAGGTAAATTGTTTTGTTTCGAGGTAGGTAGTTCTTATAATCGTAATTCTTTGTTAGATTATAAATTAAACTTCAAAATTCTTAATCATACACATCAAGTTTTTATATATATATAACGATATTGATTTATGATTTTTAATTCTCTCAATTTTGTTATTATTAGGGTCAAAACGAAATCATCACACGCGCACGACTGTTATTGTGGTCTTTTGTTGTTATTGACTAATTCTTTATCAGCCGCGGCGAGACGACAACGTGTATATCATTATTTCGTTGATAACTAGACACACATGGGTTTCACTGTGCAAAAAAATCTACATTTCATGTGCACGCACGTAATTTATTTCTGTTATTGTTGAAATTTGTTGTTTTCTAAATGCGATTTGTGAGAGTACATTTTTTTTGTTCCCCTCCTTCCCCGAAAAAATACAATAATATGTATATTATTATATCGTACTTATCTCACGCGTATATTTTGTACGCGCGCGCACACGCTCACACACACACAGTGGCAATGCCCTGTGTATTTTCAAACTGTCTTCAGTGGTTCCCAAATAAAAACCCCGTTTAGCAGACCATTATTAATCGTTATTATTTTGCGTATTTTTTATTCCGGTCGAATATTTTTCGTGAACATTATTTCCGTATCGGTTAAATATTGATTTTTCCCGCGCCCACCGTCCGAACAACTACAACGCCGTCATCGACCTAAAAATGCAATTTCAGAAGTTTTCGTTTTTCAGTTTTGAACAACGACGTTACAATGTCCCACGTGAAAATT
This sequence comes from Geopemphigus sp. TES_GeoC_2020, assembly GCA_025469175.1. Lineage (NCBI taxonomy): Eukaryota > Metazoa > Arthropoda > Insecta > Hemiptera > Aphididae > Geopemphigus > Geopemphigus sp. TES_GeoC_2020. Next base: position 16,202 of record JAIPRN010000329.1, on the reverse strand, counting down.
ACATTAATTTATGGCTGCGGCGTGTCCGTCAGTTTATAATAATATTGTGCACACACACGCCTTGCGTATACAGAAGTTCGACCGCCTTCTCCGTCATGTAACGACTGTGTGTGTGTATAATACACAAATTGTCGTCACAAATCTGACCATGATTTTTCATCGTTTTAACAGGTTTGCCGATATCAACACTGTTGTCGTTTTTCCCGGACGCCTTCCGTCTGCATGTAATAAATTACTACTACTACTACTACTACTACCACTACTCTTTCTACTATTAACTATTACTACTACTACCGCTGTCGCTACTGTTTTAGTAAATCCCGTTTTAAAATACGTCGTCGCTCGGCGTGAAGCATCGAGTCTCCGTCGTCGTAAAAATATTAAAGTGTATATTATAATTATGCCTGTACTGTTTGTAGCCACATGGCTATCGATTGATTTTTTCCTTCTAATAGTTGCATAATAATGTGTGCGAGTGTGTATGTGAACGACTGCGAGCTCTCGTTCTATTTTTTGACCGGGTCCTCCCCCGTCTTTCCTCATGAAATATTCGACGGCGTGGCGATTGTAGTTGACACACACACCGAGAATTCCGCCGTTGTTACGCGCCGCTCAAGGTGCATTTTATAATATACATTTTTTTTACACCGTTGGATTGTTTATAACGATTGTTATAATAATGTGAATGTTTTAAAAATGGAAAATAAAAAACTGGATAGTGGGGAGGAGTTTCTTGTTCTCGAGGAGAACGACGCGCGGACGGGCTATTGTACTATGCATCGGGGTCGGCAGCGGCGTCGTCGTCACTCGTCATTTCACCCCTTGCGGAAAAAAAACGAGTTCTCTCATCGGCGATAATAAAATACACGTTCTATTACTTTTAAAAATATTAAAATATAATAATATTAATATTAAAATTTCTGTAGGACAGTTTAGACGTTTATTCGATAATAAACATGTAAACTGTGTGTGTTTTTTTCCTTCGACCCTTTATCCGTCTCGCTCGATTGTAACACCACCGCGTAATAATCCAAACAAATGCATTAATCCCCCCCTTACACCCTAGCAGGTATTTGGAGTAGTTGACGTTTTTCGTTTCGAGATACGAGTATAATATGCGTAAGTACGTTTATTTCGTCGACGACGGATAATCGCGGATTTGACCACTTCACTCATGCGAGGAGAGGGAAGAAGCCAGCTCGACGACCGCTACCTCCCGTTTTTTTTTTGCCCTTTTCCTTTTTGCTACGGCAACGGGTACACTCGCGCGTTCCCTCGGAGTTTCACACCGCCGGCAGATGTTCTTTTTCGGGTCGACAGAGCCGCCATCGTGCGGACACGACGGGCAAATCGCACCATCACTGGTCGGCGGGTTTATGCCGTTGTGGCGATGGTGGAGGGATGACGGCGACGACGATTACGATGCCGACTCGGTGGTGTTGGTGGTGGTGGCGGCGAGTGCCGTTCCGTTCGTCGTAGTAGCCGCCGTCGCTATTGTTGGCGGGGGGCGACGTTGCCGCGTTCGGTCACGGTCGGCGATCGTCTTGCGCAAAAATCCGACCGGCACCGACCGACCTCTTTCACTCGGTCGGTGTCGTTACGCCGTTGGATTTACATGCAGTTTCTTTTGATCGTATTGTTGTGTCGTGATGGCTTCGGTGATGGTGTCTGGTGGGTGGTGGGGAGACCCCGTCGCCGACACCTCTGTAATTCCGCGTACCGTAACAACCGGACGCGTGCAAGGGTTACCAAAATATTGTAAAGCATTACCCGTCGTCGGTTTTTTTTTTATCGTGTTATCATTTCAGATTGCGCGCGCGCGTGTTTCCATTCCGTCGTCGATTAATAGATTTTTACGACACGGAATAATAACGCCAATATAGTACCTGCGTCACCCCCCCCCCAAACACTTTTACATTTATTTTTATTATAACGAATTGTCCGTTGTGTATCGTCATTTGTTGTGTCCCGGCCATCACTGTTCTCTACGTTTTATTGTCCGTGTGCATTTCGATTTCACAAACGAGGTCACGTAGGATGTGTACGTACTCTCTTTTTGCGTTTATTCGATTTTTTTTTTGCCTCCCACCACGTTGTCTGTAGTGGTACTCTCTCCACAAGTCGACGACGACACATCGTGTACCCAGTGAAAACGCCGCCGTCATCTTTCGTTGTAACAATCTCGTATCCATGTTTTCTTTTTCATTTCCCGTACCGTTTTTTTCACCGCCGTTCTCGAATCCGCCGTTTTCTTCGGTTTACTACGCTTTACCCTTCCTTTGTGCGGCATGAGGAGGGGGGCAAGTGTTGCCAACCGTGTATAAAAATTCTCCCACGGTTTCTTTAATGGTAGGTATGTCGTGGGAGGCCGCGACGTATTTTGAACTCTGGTGCGCGACGATGCCGCGAAAAAACGGTGGTGGATGAATAGAAAGAAAATACACAATCGTGTCTGTCTAAGTGAGGACGCGCGTCGTTGTCGTTATTAAGGTTATTAACACCGGCCCGACTGCCGCCCAACGCCAAGGGTTAACGGTGTCCTCTTGCGGCAGTTGTCCGACGGTAACTAGTTTTTACGCGGTTTTTAGTTCCTCGAACCTGGAACCTTCTTCATTCAATTCCCCATTCATATGATGGCACCCTACTTACGCCGTAGAGACATACCCGTATTAAGCGTAGATACTATATAATATAAGTACCTATAGTCTTTCGCGATGCGTTTTTGTATTACTAGCTACCCAACTGGGGCCTCCACAAAGATAATCGGATCTATACAATAAAACAATAATGTCGTCGTGGGTTTTTACACGGATACCATCTAGTGTCACGTCGAATAAATGACAACAACACTATTTCTTTTTTCCGGACGTGGACGCGGATTTTCTTCTTTCATTTGTATCGAAATACGCTCATCATTTGTATATACGGTTTACGAACTTCGTCGATAGCTACGTAAAACGTATTTTTTTGTCGTCCGTTATAATCCGAAAGCACTTGTCGGAGCTCTTGTCCGAAACCGAGTTTTAACGGCGTAGTGTCGAATCGATTTTTTTCCGCCCAAAATTTTTACTTGGCGACAACGTAAAGAAAAGAGATAATATGACGTTAAAAAAATGTGTATTACGTACCCAACGAGTGTTCCAATCACTCTCACCACCCACCCGGCCCGTCGACGCATATCGTTTTGGCGCCCACTGGAATGTGATGATGAGCCGCGCGCGCGTCGTGCGTTGTGTATGTGTATATATGTGTATTGTGTGTCTACCGCAACGTGTACACCCGGCACACGACGGCCTACACTGTAATAAAGTGTGTGTGTGTGTACTACGCGGTCTAATTGAACCGGTCAATCTCAGGTGATCGTGTGGGTGGTTGGGGCGGGGGGTCAAAAAAGGTGGTGTACGTCTCACCGGTCGGGTGTCTGGTAATAATAATAATTCGCCACTAGAATTCCTTTTTGTCCTTCCCCCCCCCTCCGCTACTGTTCGTTCGATTCAATAATAAAATACACGTTCGTAAGATGGCGTGGGGAGGCTGAGGATGTAACGCGCGTTAAAAGGGTTGTTGTCGAAGAGTACGACGACAATGTGCGCGCGGTGTTATGTATGTGGGTGCGCACTCTAAGAGGGTGTACCGATACGGCGTGACGCCGCCACAGGGTCGTCTCGGCCACCAGCGGATATTGATTTCGACTAACACGCGGAAGCGCGGCGTCGTCGGCCGGGGGCGGTGGCGGTGGGTCCATTCCTTTGGGAAGACGAGGATGCATAGTCGATAATGCCCCCTTGTTCACCACCACCACCGTCACCACTCGCTTCTCTTACGCCTACTTTCTCGTACACGCCGCGGTAACGCGCCGTTTTCGCCTCGAAAACCAGCACGTTGTCGCGGTTTTTCCGTTTCTCGGCATACGATACATAATCGACTTTCCGGCGCCACGATTTCTCGTCTTTGCGCTCCTCCGCGAGTATTTCGTTATTGTTTCGTGATATGGGGGGGGGATATTAAAATTATTTCGCGCAAAACGACGACGTATTTATAATAACACGATTCGCGTACAACGACGTTTTTATTATCGCGGTGGGAAAATATTTTCCCCGTCGCCCTACCGCTGCCGCCGTCGTCAACGTTGCCTTATCAGAGGCACCGCGCACGTGCGTACGGCGGTGGTGTACACCATTCGTCGTCGATACGACTGACCCTCACCGCACCGACCCTCGACCCGCCGTCCGCCGACGCAGTACCACCCTTTCGTATATTACACACCTATACATTAAACCACCACTGCCGTCGTCGTTGTCGTTAGTATTTGACGACGGAATTCACCGCCACGTGCCTTCGTAACCGCGCGAAGCGGCGCGGGCGGCTGTTATGGCAAACACCGCCACGCAACCACAATTTCCTCATGTATACACTTATTTCGTGCCGGCTTGTGTTGCCTGGCTAAATTTAAGTTTAATCCATTCGCCGTGGGCTCAAGTCCCCCATCTTTTTTTAGACGGATAAATAAGGTTTTAAAAGAGGGAATTTATTTTTAAATAATTTTCAACATTTTAGCCTAGCCCTTCTCCCGACAAGTTCTACCGCACTAGTTATAAGACCTGTTAGTGCTGCATTCGTTAAAAAGAAAAGTTGTTATTATGTGTAAGTGAATTTATAAAATCGCATCAAGTGTGTGTGGGTGTATGTGTAAGTGTAAATATTGTTCAAACCAATAAAGAGGGAAAGGGAAAAAGTTTTCATTTTTTTTTTATAGTATTGGTCGGCGTGCGTGTCCTTACGTTTATCATCGTGATAATTTGGGTCCCTATAATTGTTCTTCGATACATAAATTGATAATAGAGCCCTCAAATGATGTTTTATTAATTCCGTTGAAAAATGTTATTTTTATATTAAAATATTTTAATTTCTCACAATATTATATTATTTATGTACGTTTATGATGCTTCTGAAAATAGTGATGTTTGGTTTTTTACTTCATAAATTTGATATGAAAGTTATATTTTTATGGCATCATTAGGCAGACTAATATTTGAAAAAAAAATTTATTTTATTTTTTTTTTTATCATATTTTACAAAATTTAGCGGTAAGAATTCCAAATTTACGTGGATTTTGGGTTACGCCACTGGTGCGAGGTCGTATAGGATGTTTTATTGTGTGTGTAAAGATAATGGAATAATAAATCAACCTATTATGACAATATGGGACAATTGATTTTTTTAAAATTTTAATCTTAAATGAAATATTATTGTTATTTTGAAATAACGAATAAGGCAATTTTTTATTGTATTCAAACATGTTTTGAAATTGTGTTATGTCTTATTTATATAAAAAATTAATGTATATTTAACAATATTTGGTTTTTCAATGGGGGTTTTGAAATTTTCTTTTTAAAAAATAGTAATTAAAATTTATTCCTAAGGAAAATATTATGTTTATAAAATTGTAGGTCCAACTTTACTGATTATATATATGCTTTAAATAAATACGATACTTAATATTTTATAGGGCACTGAAAAGAATTAGAATATAATTCGAAAGTTTATTCTTTCTTCGATGAATATAAGAAATTTAGAATATTCAAAGTTATATGTATCACTTCTCGATAGACTGTTGATTTTGTGAAAGATATTCGTAAAAAATGTTTTACATAAATTTAACTTTTACACTTTTTTGGGGGGATTTTTATTCGTAATAGATCTAAATTAATAAATACATCTAAACAGGCGTATGATTTTATAACGTTTTAAAATATTATATTTCAAGAAAGTACTTTTACCCATAAACACCGTTGCTTTTCATTTTTAGACCGTGAAATAAACAGAAATTATGTGTATATCTGTGTTTTAGTGACCTCTTTTAGTCGACTCATTGTGAAAATGCGAAAAACGAAGGATTTGTATTATTAGGTTGGGTTTTTTTTACTGTTTTATGCTCAAAAAGAAAACCTAATTACCCGTGTATTTTTAAACTTATCCAAATGAAAAACTTATAAACTTTTTTACGAATAATATATATTAAAAATAAAATAACTTATAAAACCACGACATTGTTGTTTATGGCCAAAAATTATTTTATTATTTCGTTTATGATTACAGACCGACTTATGCGGTATCAAATGGCGTAAGTTTGTACACTGTTCAGCTGGTCCAGAAGGACCTCCTGATTGGGGAGGTGGTCCTGGTGGCGGAACCAATGCCTGTGGCTCGGTACTCGAGGATCCTGTGCTATCTAGTTATACACGATGTTTAACTCATGATATGTTAGCTGTATGGCGGCGCGTTTCATTACCGCCGACCAACTCTCAACAGACATCACTCGATCCTTTGGTTCCTGCCCCACCAACACCAGTACCTACTCTCCCACCCGCGCTCTCTTTAAAAGCTTCCAAAGAGTTATGGATATTTTGGTATGGTGAAGAACCAGATCTGACTGGCCTTATTTCTCCTCAACTTTTACTCAATGGTAATATTTATAACTATTAGATTTTAAAATAAATATGGTAATAGGTATTTATAAACATTGTGGGAACGATTAATTTATAGATGGTGATAATGGTTCGTGGGAAAGTGGCCTATCATATGAATGTCGTTCACTCTTATTTAAAGCACTTCATAATTTAATAGAAAGGTAAATTTAGATATAATTTTTTAAAATTTATTTCATATTTTTAATTAATTTTTTTAAAAATTTCTCTTAATATTTACGTATTATTATGCAGATGTTTGATGTCTAGAGACTTTGTTCGATTAGGGAAGTGGTTTGTTCAACCTTATTCATCTTCTGAAAAATTAGACGGTTCAAAGTGAGATTTTTAATAAAATAAATTTTAATTTAATTGGTATATTTCATATTACAACTTTTGTAGTGCAAGTCATTTGTCATTTTCGTTTGCATTTTTTGTTCATGGAGAAAGTACTGTATGTGCTAGTATCGATGTAAGGCAGCATTCTGTAGTACGAACTTTGTCAAAGGAGCACCTAGCACAAGCATCCTCTCAACCTCAAAATGGAACAAATATTCAAGGTAATTTTTCATTATTTTTAATTATTAACTTATTAAACTATTGTAAATATTATTCTACATTTTTAGTAATGTTGGCACCATTTGGCCTTGCTGGTACATTAACTGGTCATGTATATAAAAATATGGATGCTGAAACTAGCCGTATGATGGATGAATGGAGTCATTTTTATCCAGTTATTAATAATAATGGACCAAATGAATTATCTCCTGCAGTAGAAGTTTTAGTTGGTAAGTATTATTATATTGATGGTACTATTCGATTGAAACATTAAATAATTCAAACGATTTATATGTATATTACATTTTATTTTTAATAGGTGGTGTTAAAATGAGATATCCATCATGTTATGTTTTGGTGACAGATTTAGATGATAGTACTGCTGAATTATATAAAAATAATAATACTTATCAAACAACTCCTCAACAACAACAACAGTCACAAGCACAGCAGCATCAACAACAGCAGCAACAGCAACAACAAAGTATGTTATATTATATTTATATGATTTAAATCATTTTAATATGTTTATTTAAAATATTTAAATAGTACCTAAGCAACAAATTTTTGCAACTAAACATCAACATCATCCGGATACAATAGTTTATGCTCTGGATAATTCAGTCTCAGCAATACCTGAACGAACCTGGCAAGATTGTGTATTAGGACCACTACACACAGAACAGAACCCCCCGTCCAGACCTGAATCGCCAACTTTAGGTCAATGGCATTTATCTGATCCATTACAAAAATTGACATGTTCCTGTACAAGGTAAGATATTTTGAATTATGTGTGTGTGTATATGTGTATGCGCGCGTGTGAAGGTGTGTATATGAGTGAGAAAGAGATTAGAAAGTGATGTGTTTTGGGAGCTTTGGAAAGTCGATCGGTATTTGTTATCCGACCGGCTCTTTACAGGTGTAGAAAAACGAGTTCCAAACACCAGACACAGCCAATCGGCACACCATTCCATAGACGCACTCCCCTCCCTGATATTTTGATCACTCTGCAGCCGCCACCCGATGCAAACAATGCCACCCTCAGGTTTGTTTCTATCGACGAGACGCTTGGGTGGTGTAATGGTGTTTTAAAATAAAATTATTAGGGTTTTATATGAGAAAGAAATGAAAAATAATAAACAATTTTAAAAAAGATTTTACACAAAATAAATAATTTTTTGAAGCTTTTAAATAACAATATAAATGGTCTATTAAAAAAATTAATCAAAATTAACAATTTATGTTATATACTATTGAAATATTGTATAATTGTAATTGTATATTTAAATAACTCAATTGGTTTGAAGTTCAAATTTCAATTATAAATTGGAAATATTACACTATGTAAATATTGATAGATTACATTGGTTTATTAATTGTGAACGTTTGAATTGTGATATTAATCATTGAATATCGTGTACAATAACAATAAAATAATTTAAAAAATATGGCATGCAATCAATGGTGGTGGTGTTGGGTTATATGACTATTATTAAAATATTTACATTTTACATTATAAATATAATTTTAAAAATTGTTGATAATCGCATGAACTATTAATATTAAACTACTAATATAAATGGTTTTTGTTGTCCCCTTTTTTTAAAAATAATATGCTTGCTAAATATCATTTTCAATAAATTAAAACTTATGTTTAATGATTTTAGGTCAACTCGTTTTGGTCCTACGGATAGTCCTTGTGGCCTAGATTCTGTGCCGCCTTTGCCTTCAGTGCCAACCCCTCCATCTGCTGGACATCCAGCTCCCCTTTCAATTCCACCACCAATGCTTAGTCCACATGATGAAAAAATCCCTATTACACCACTTTCAGTTGACTTCCAACCTAAATCTGTATCGTCTGTCTCTAACCAAGTATTTTCACCTTATCCTTCCTCTGCTCCTGCTAGTCAGGAACCTAATAAATCTGGCCGAGAAAGCAATGCTGGCACACCTGCACCAGCCAGTAGTACAGTTAGCATCCCGTCAACTACACCAACTACTATTATGACACCAGTTCCAATGCAAACGCAAAGTTCAAGTACTTATATTACATTGAAACGACCACAGCTCTCGTCTAAAGATTATGAAGCAAATTTACTTGAAGAAGAGTTAATGCCATCTAAACTCTTATATGACTATTCAAGCATTGATGCTTGGTTATATCACCCAGTAAAGAAATTTAAGCCGATTATACCTAAACAAGAGCCTGTTACAAAAATTAATGTGACTGATAATCCGACATCCCCTCCACAAGTATACATTAGAAGAGATATACCAATTATTCCAGTAATTTCATAATAATATTTAGTAAAATTTTATTTTAGATTCTTTTTATTAAATAATATATTGTATTTTTAGGTTGAACCATCTGAAAATCCAATGAATAATTTTAGTAGTTTTGAAGAATTACGAAATAATGTTCTCAAATTTAAAGGTGGTCGTTCAGATCCCTATGAATTTGATGAAGAAAGTAATGCTTGTGCTAGTAATAATTTAATTGTTTCGAGTGAATACAAACTTAATACTTCCATGTCTATGATGAAGGTATATTTGTGTTATTACTGTTTATTAATTATTATTATATAAATAGTTTTATCGTGTGTTTAAAAATAATTTAATATAATTTTCCAATTCTTTCATGCTTTTATATTTTATTTATTTTTATCATATAGCATGAAGATATCAAAAAGGAATATGATACTGGATTAATGAATGGAAATAGGTGTACAAATGATAATATGAGAGACCTGGATCATATGTTTGATAATTCTGATGATTTGTCAAGTGATGAAGCTGTGGCAGCTGTAAGTATTATCTTAAAATTGTGTTATATTTAAGATTTTTATTTTTTATTAATGATAAATACAATTTTATAGCTGCAAATGCAAACTCCTCCTGGTTCAAACAAACCAGATGATTGTCTTAGTGGCAGTCTGACAACACTCTTGGTGAGACCTCCAAGAGGTAGTGGTGGTGGCAGTGGTGGTGGTGTCTTAAGGCCAGAAGAATTAGTAAAAATGTTTCCAACTCCACCATCATTAGAACACAATCCAATAGCATCTCCATGCCCCGATATAGATTTACTACCATCTCGTACTTACCAAACAAATTCATACATGGGAAGTCCTCAACATGATCACATAGATGTAAGTCTTAATAGTAGTTAAATCTATTTTGTTGTACCAATATTTATTCCGTTTAAAAATTGTAGGATTGGTCATATGTGTACAAACCTCCAACCATGGCGAAAATGGTTGGTTCATCAAAATATGCACCACTTACAAATCTTCCGAGCCAAAACCTATCCCCGTTAATATTACCTTCCAATTGTGTTTATAAGCCTTCCTCTTTTGTTTACCATACATCATCGCAACCTCAACAAATTCAACATCATCCACCACAGCCTGAAAAACAAATTCAGTAAGTTAAACAATTAAATTTGTAATTTTATTTCAAATTATTAAAGTTTAATAATTTATTAATAAATAATACTAGTTTAAAAAATTATTTTTAACCAATTCATAATATAAAATTAAATATAATATAGTATAAAAATTATTTTTAACCAATTCAATATATAAAATTAAATATAATATAATATACCTTTATAATTAATTATAAAAAATATTGCGGTAGGTAACATAATGCACCAAAGAAAATTTGTAAATAGCACACAAAACCAATCCATGTGTATATATATATATTATTGTTTATGTTATTTAGTTATATTTTCTATTTCTAAATTTAAATTTCAATTAATGATTATTGTTAACTTTTGTGTGTAATGTTATAAATTTTTTAATTTTAATAAGTAATTGAATATTAGTTTGAAGGTTTCATTTTATATCTATCATTATATAACAAAATATAATAATTAATATTACTAACACATAATATCATTAAAAAAAATTATGGTAGATAACTTAATGCACCAAAGAAAATTGTAAATAGCATACAAACCAATCCATATATATATATATATATATTATGATATATAATTAATTTTTAAAAATTTTAAAGTTTTGAAAATGTATCTTATTTTATTTTACAAGTTCAAAAATGTTTTATTTCAGGATTGTACCTCCACCCGCATCTTCGGCAAATAACAATTTAGTACCAAACATGAACCGTAATAATCATTATCATCATCCGATGATGATGAGCCCATCACCTCATAATACACCATGGCCTGGAGGAGGAAATCAGTATCATCATCGACCGCCACAACAGCAAATACATCAACAAGTGCCTCCTCCACCATATAGTCCTGCTCTTTCACATCATAATATGAATGTTATACCTACCAATATGTCACCAGCTGTACCTGAAGCCAACTCGATAGTTGTGAATGTTTTATTAACTGATTCGTTACTAAATGTCTTCCGAGATCATAATTTCGATAGTTGCACATTATGCGTATGTAATGCCGGCCCAAAAGTGGTTGGTAACATTAAAGGTACAGATGCAGCAGTTTATCTCACTCATACTTTGACACCAAATGGGTACTCTTCTCAGTATCAACAGCATCATATGTCTGTTGGTATGCCAGGTAATGATTAAAATTAATTAAAATTATATATTATATTAATTTTTTTTCACTATTAATAAATTTAGGAGATGAAGATGGAATTCGATGCAGTTGTGGTTTCAGTGCTGTTGTAAATCGTAGGTTATCTCATAAATCTGGATTGTTTCCAGAAGACGAGGCTGAAATAACTGGACTTATTGAAGATATTCCAATCCGTGTCGACGATAATTCTATGAATCCAGACGTTTTAGAACTAGTCAGAGAACAATGTGCTGCAGTAATTTATAGTACATGTAGTTCTTTAGTACGAGCTGCGGCTAAATTTCCCATAAATCATCCACCACAAATAGCACCTGTCAATATGTTAGAATTCACTGATACTAATCAAGTGGCTCTACTAGCTCTTGAACAAGGCAGATTAGCAAAGGTTTATACAAAAAAAATTTTTGTTATCCTTTTAAGTATATTATGAATAATTTGTTATATTTGTTTTATTCAGTTGGAAGGTGGAATGAATAACCATTGGCAAGTTGAACATCACCGTTGGCCTGGTCATCATCAGCAGGCATTACCACCAATAAATAATAATTCTCCTCCCGTGCATCGATGGGCTTATAGTCAAGCGTCAGGACCACGTAGTAGTAGGCAACTTATAAGAGTCATGAGGACGTTACAACCACTTTTACAAGAAGCAATTCAAAGAAAAAGTGTTACAACGAGGCTATGGGAACCTTACACTGTTACTGGACCATTAACTTGGCGACAGTTCCATCGATTAGCTGGTCGAGGTACTGATGATAGATGTGAACCACAACCAATTCCTCCAATACTTGTTGGGCATGATAAAGATTGGGTGTCCGTTGCACCTTTAGCTCTTCATTATTGGGATAAATTGCTATTAGAACCATTTTCATATTCTCGTGATGTTGCATATATTGTTGTTAGTCCAGATAATGAATTTATTTTACAAAGAACTCGAGCATTTTTCAAAGAATTAAGTGCAGCTTACGAAATTAACCGATTAGGTCGTCATTGTCCAATTACGAAAGTATTACGGGATGGTATTCTCAGAGTTGGTAAATCAGCTGCTGCAAAATTAGCTAAAGAACCTGTTGACGAATGGTTCTCATTGCTTGGTGAAAATCATCAATCATCAATGTTAAAATTATATGCCCAAGTGTGTCGTCATTATTTAGCCCCGCAATTATCTCAATTTTCAATGGATAAGACTTTATTAGACCCACCTGAAGGCAGTGTTCCAAGGCCTCCACCTTCTCCAATGCCACCTCCATCATCAATGACACCTAACTCTGTCGAATCGCCAGTTTCGGCCAATGAACGTGCGCCTACACCTAAGAATGATGGATTAGATGATTCGTGTGGATCTCAGGCTGATAAAAGTTTTAATAGTAGTGGAGATAATAGTCATTGCGATGATGATGATGGTGAAGTACCAGCTATTGTTATCTATCTTGTTGAACCTTTTTCGATTGGTAAAGATAGTAGTAACCTTGCAAGGATTGCTTGTCATGGTCTTTTGCGATGTTATAATACAGTATTGGCAACACTTCCAGAAGCTATCCGATCAAATATATCAGTCCAAGTAATTTTCAATCGAAATTTATTATTTATATAATTAATCTTTTCACCTAGAGTTTTATTATATTTAAAATTACGATTTTCAGATAATATCTTTAGAAAGTGTTTTGGAACTTGGTCGCTCCTCGGATCATCTTAAAATGAGTGATAATATGAGAACTTTAGCTCTGTCTGTGTTCAGCCAATGTAGGCGGTACTTAACTCACACTTCTAACATAAAAGCCTTAACTGGATTTGGCACAGCAGCCATGACTGAATTATTTTTAAAAAATAAAGATGTAAGTTTCTTTATATATATATTTATATTAATTATAAACTCATACTTTCAATCGAAATACAGATTTATTGTGTATGCTAATATGTTTTGCCACAGGAAAAAAGTCGTACAGCATACAAAGCGTACACTCCTCCTTTTATCTTGGCTGGTTATAGAAATAATAAAACTGGTCGTACAGATAGTAATATAGCAGGGGATGGTACAAGTGGTGGTGATTCATTGTCAATCCTTGGTGGACCCAATGGCACTGGTTCTCCATCAGGTACAGATCAACAATGTTCTGTGCTTTATGCTAGTTACTGTATATCAGAAGACCAAAGGTGGTTATTAGCTGCAGCAACAGACGAACAGGGAATTGTACTTGAAACAGCCACGATCAACATATATGTACCAAATAAGTAAGACTTCATTTTGAAGTGTGTGCAACAAAGTGACGTAGTATACTAATATTTATTTTATTTACAGTAGACGAAGAAAATCTCCAGCTCGAAGAATTGGCTTACAAAAACTAATGGATTTTATCTTGGGTGTAATGAGCCAAAGTGTAACACCATGGCGGCTAGTAGTTGGTCGAGTTGGAAGAATTGGTCATGGCGAACTCAAGGGTAATTGAATAATATAAATATGATAATAATATAGTATAATATAATAATATTATATATATATATATATAAATAGTATAAACAATATGTAATAATATATCATTTATTAATATGTATTTTAGGTTGGTCATGGTTATTAAGTCGTAAGGCATTAATGAAAGCTTCTCGCCACTTGAAAGAATCTTGTGGCCAATGTAGTTTATTGTACCAAAAATCAGACGTACCGTCTGTAGTTAGTGCTTGCTTAGTCTCTCTGGAACCAGACTCTTCATTAAGACTGATGACAGACCAATTTACACCTGATGAACGTTTTAGCCAGGCATCTGTTGCTTGTCAACTGTCTACACCGCGTGATGTTTCTACAACGCATATACTAGTTTTTCCAACATCTGCAACTACACAGGTAAATTGCTTATATTTTATACCACCACCATCATTCATTGTAGGACACGTAATTATCTATTATTATTTTAGTCCTCACAAACTGCCTTCCAAGAACAACAGATCAATGGCCCAGAACTTGGAGACGACGAATTATTTACCGCATTTAACGATGAAGACATGCCAGAAGGCATGGAGGGTATGGGTGACTTCAATGACATATTTAGCTCGTGGAATGACGCAGATGCTGTTGTGGGAAACACAAGTTTGGGACTTCCCAGTGGTGGCATTTCTGGTGGTCCAAGTGGTAACGTTATAGGAGGTGTGATGGGTACTGGATCATTGGTCAGTTCCATGGGTGGAATGGGACGAGGATCAATGGGACCCAAAGGAGACTGTTCCTCTCAAACTGGCAGTCCCCCGTCGTCTCAACCTTGCAGTCCTTTTACTTGTGGTGGATCGTCGTCTTACAGAGTGAGTAAATCAATGACACTACGCATACATAGTTATTTATTATAATGTGTGTTTTTCCACTTTTCTTCACTTAGAACGGCGGTAGTTGCTTGGACGGACATGAAGAAGTTGGTGCGTTACTCCAACAACCATTGGCTTTAGGTTATTTAGTGTCTACAGCGCCCACGGGACGTATGCCCATGTGGTTTTGGGCATCATGTGCTCCAGACATAGAGAAAAGCAGTCCAGCGTTCCTCAAAAGTGCGTTACATATGCACACGGTACAATTGCCTAATAATGCTGATCCAGCAGCCGCTGATCTACTGCATCCAACATCTGCAGTTTCAGCACATCCTCTAGATTCTCAATATACCACAGACGTCCTAAGGTATAAATGAGAGACAAAAAGAAACGTGCGTAGGTCTATGAGTATTATAATTTGTTATTTTCTCGTAGGTATGTTTTGGAGGGTTACAATGCTCTTTCTTGGTTGTCATTGGACTCTAACACTCATGATCGTATGTCATGTTTGCCAATACACATGCAAGTACTAATGCAGCTGTACCACACTATGAATGCTCTTATATGACGGTAACATGTTTTTCGAAATAACTTAGTTAAATTTTTTCGTGAAACATTTCCTTTATTGTTTCATTTAATTGTAAGTCAATTAAGGTGATATTTAATTAGTTGTATTTTAAGGAAGTATATATATATATATATATATATATATATACAAAAAACAAAAATTAACTGGACACCATTTTTTTGATAGAATAGACTAAATGTTAATTATAAATTTCTAACAATTAACTTGTAATAATAATATTGTAGGTACCAATGGATAGTAAATTTTTTAGGGCAATTTTATTTTATACAGTACGTTATAGGCGAATTGTGAATGTAATATTTTATTATTATTATTATTATTATTATTATTATTATTATTATCGATACATTATTTTTTCTTTTTCTTTTTTTTAATGACAATTTTTTCCCAAATTGTCAAGGAACGAGTTACCATAAAATATTGTGTCGTTTTAATGGTTGTTCATATTTAAGTTTTTTTTGTATAATATAATTTATTTCACCTTTTTTATCATTCTAAATTATTATTTTTTTTTTTTAGTAAATGTCAATTTTAGTCTCATGTTAATGATGTGACTGTTGTTGTTTTATGTCTAGCTTTATATATATTTTTTTTTTGGCTTTATTTCCCCTTCCTTTTCCGTTTGTTTTAATCGGTCTACTTGTATATTATATATATTTATAAATGTATTTTGGTTTATCATAATATATTATCATTATTGAATTGTACATATATATATATATATATA